>QFEA01002229.1:0-29806 GCA_003315975.1 Lactifluus echinatus
AAAAGGAAGCCCCTACGTGCTCACACAACCTGAACAACAAGCACTTGAAGAATTCCTCAAAGAACAACAGGCTAAGGGATACATCCGACCATCAAAGAGTCCCTACGCGGCACCCTTCTTTTTCATCAAAAAGAAAAGCGGCGCGCTCCGACCAGTACAGGACTACTGACGGCTCAATGAATGGACCATCAAGAATAAGTACCCACTCCCGCTCATACCAGAACTCATCGCCAAAGTCAGAGGAGCGTCCCTATTCACTAAATTCGATGTCCGATGGGGCTACAATAACATTCGTATCAAAAAGGGAGACAAGTGGAAAGCTGCATTTACTACTAACCAAGGACTCTTCGAACCCACAGTTATGTTCTTTGGAATGACTAATTCACCGGCCACATTTCAGACTATGATGAATGCGATATTTGAAGAAGAGATTCGGGAAGGATGGCTAGTAATCTATATGGATGACCTCCTCATTGCAACTAAGGACGACCCTATGTTCCATCAACGATGTGTCGAGCGCGTGCTACAGAAACTACAAGACCACGACCTCTTCCTCAGACCCGAAAAATGTGCATTTTCACAAAAGCGCATCGAATTCCTAGGCGTCATTTTAGAAGGAGGACAAATTCACATGGACCCATCCAAAGTCTCCACGGTAAAAACATGGCCCACACCACTCACGGTCAAAGATATACGTGCTTTCCTTGGCTTCACAGGATATTATCGATACTTCATCTCCCATTACTCCACCACTGCTCGACCCCTCATTGACCTCACATACAAAGACACCCCATTCCAATGGACGACAAGACAACAACAAGCCTTCGACAAACTCAAGTTACTTATGTGTTCCTCGCCAATCCTATGCCAACCCGACTACGCCCGCCCCTTCTTTCTAGCCACTGACGCGTCTGCATACGGCGTGGGAGCCGTACTCTCGCAGGAGGGAGAACTACACCCTTCAAAACACACCCCAGTACAACACCCGATCGCATTTTATTCCGCCACATTCACACCAACAGAACGAAACTATGACATCTACGAACGGGAACTCCTCGCAATTATCAAAGCACTACACCATTGGAGACCACACCTTGCGGGCACGGAGACACCAGTAACCATCCTCACAGACCACGCCAACCTCCTATATTGGAAAACACCATGCAAA
This sequence comes from Lactifluus echinatus, assembly GCA_003315975.1. NCBI lineage: Eukaryota > Fungi > Basidiomycota > Agaricomycetes > Russulales > Russulaceae > Lactifluus > Lactifluus echinatus. The sequence goes on from QFEA01002229.1 coordinate 1,169, forward strand.
GTCAATCGCAGACTTGCCAGATGGTTTAGTGAACTCCAAGAATATAACCTCCAGCTCAAACACGTCCCAGGGAAGATACATGCCACCCCTGACATATTGTCACGACCACCACAAACCGACCAAGGCAAACAAGACAACGAAGATGTCACACTCTTAGAACCCTCAATGTTCATTAACCTGTTCTCAGAACCATTATCGAAGAACCCACTCACAGACATCACCCGACTACAACAACTACCCCACCATCACAAACTACTACGAAGGTGGGCTAAACCATACTGACTTCTGTTACAAAAGGGAATCTGGGCCACAAGACAAAATCAGATCGTAGTACCTCCGGACCAAGAAGTACGCCAGATGTTGCTACGACAATATCATGATTCACCACTCGCTGGTCACCTCGGGAGAGATAACACCATCCACAAAGTCACAAACCAATACTGGTGGCCGGGAATTAACACCTGGATCGACCAATATGTGAAGGGATGTGCGATCTGCCAACAAAATAAGAACATCACGCACAAGAAAAGGGTACCACTATACAGAATCCCTGTCACAGACGATCCATTCCCCTTCTCGACAGTGGCCATGGACCTCATCACCGCATTACCACTCAGTAAGGGATATGATGCAATACTCACCATCGTAGATCATGGATGTTCACGCGTGGCACTCTTTCTTCCCTGTCACACTCAAATCACAGGCGAAGGAGTCGCCCAACTATATCTCGAACACGTATTCAGATGGTTCAGAATGCCCAGGAAATTGATCACAGACAGAGACCCCCGTTTCACATCCCACTTCACTCGTGCCCTATGCCAAAAACTGAAAATACAACAGAACATCAGCACCTGTTACGTTCATTTCCTTTACTGTACGATACTGGCTCGCATCCGGGGCCTATTCTTCTAACATGCCGATGGACTTTACCTTAGTTGCACTGGGCAATCTTCTTTCGTTCCCTTGAGACGATGCGCTTTACAGTACAGTATCTGATACGCCTCCTTTTGTCTGATTCACCATTTGTACTACCAGCGGAGTGTTCTGACTCAGTAGCACGTAGTGTTATGGTTCCCAAAGGACCTTCAGGCGAAGTGCCTTCTGTTACTAAGTCTTGCTTGAGATGTGACCTAACTGTCACAGGTCCAAGACTAGATCGTTGAGCTTCCCTGGACTAAGGGATGCGACTTCAAGCGTTCTGAGTAGCACCTCAGTGATGTGAGAAGACTTTGTCAGGTGACACTAAGTCCGACTTAGTATAACAAAGTAGTCCCAAGTTCGAGTTGAGAGATGAGATCGAACACCTATTAAGGAAGGATGGCTTCCTTAATAGTTCACAAGGGAAGTGGAACGAGTTTTTTTGGATTCTATGAAGCTTAAGCCGAAGCTAGGGACTTAGGGTCCAAAGCTGAGGCTTTATATACATGAGTTTCCGCTTCAGCGGGTCCTAAAATGTACGAATACACTATAGGCGGTCCGCTCCAGCGGGAGTCTCCAATCTAGTACAGTAAAGCAACGCTGCAGCAGGAAATGTCCCCACACGGGCAAGGTATCCCAACTTGGAAGGAACCATAAGGGTTCCTCCCCAAACAGAACCAAAGCATAGGTAAACAGGGTCAAACACCGATCAGGTGATGCTGGGTCATGTGACCCGAAGTCACATGACCCCAGAAAAACGCGTAACAAAAGAAAGAAAAAGTAAGTCATGTAAGGTAGGAAACCGTAACACAACGAGTCAACAAACACGTATATAGATCCAAACAACGCGTGATCACGTGATGACGTCACATGATCCAAATCAGGTGATCAGTAGGCATGTGACTTAGAGTCACATGCCTCAGAACATGTGACCTAAAGTCACATGACCAAACCAGAAAGTGATCAAAAAAGAAGAAAACGGAAAACACAAGTAAACCGTAACAGAGCGTCCCTTGACAGAGGGATGCGACTTTAAGCGTTCTGAGTAGCACCTCAGTGATGTGAGAAGACTTTGTCAAGTGACACTAAGTTCAACTTAGTGTGACAGAGTAGTCCCAAGTTCGAGTTTAAGAGATGAGATCAAACACCTATTAAGGAAGGAGGACTTCCTTAATAGTTCACAAGGGGAGGTGACACGAGTTTGGATTCAGTGAAGCTTAAGGCGAAGCTAAGGACCTAGGGTCCAAAGCAGAGGCTTTATATACATGATGACCCGCTATAGCAGGTCCCAAAAGGTACACTACAGTCTGATACATACACTGCAGCGGTGGAGAACGTCCGCTGCAGCAGAGTAAGTACACCTCAGTGGAAAACATATGCTTTAGGTAACTATATACACTCAAGCGGATGGGGGTCAAAGGCAGAAGTCCAAAGGGCATGTGAAAACTGTAACATCACCCCCCCTCCAGGGGTGTGTACCACCACACCTGTCTTAATCAGTATGACTCCCAGTCAATGTCCACCGCTCCATCTGTGGGGTCATGTGGGTCCCCATTGAAGTGTCCAGGGTCAGCCATCCCAGACCCATCTCCATGGTGTTCCCAGAACCCACTTTCATAGTAGTAGTGCTCCTGAGGCACCTGGCAGTAACCAAAGGTGCACTGGATGTGAGGCTGCCTACAGTTTCCCTTCATGTGTCTCCTGGATAGTGTTGTGGAAACTTGTGAGTCGGAGTTGAGTCAGAGTTGAGTCACATTTAAGCCTCATCCCAGCTTAACAAATTAAGTCGAGCCATGGTAAGCCATGTGCTTATCCTGGCACAAGCTCAAGGCTTAACCCCTTAAGCCTGGCAAATAAGTCAGCTTATCAAGTATATAAGCCAGCTAAGCCAGGCAAATAAGCCCCAACTAAGCCAGGCACATAAGCCGCCAGCTAAGCCAGCTCAGAGCCACATATCTTATCAAATGACACATGACTAGATAAGATGCCACAATCAAAACTTTTTATTTTGTTTAGGTCACGGGTGGTACAGTCATGTGACACCAGTTTCTCCTATTGACATGAGAGTTACAGTATCGTTTTTTTTTGGTTGCGCTCACGAGTTCCTCATAATTTAATACTGCATGTATATTGCATTATAGGTTGCTAATACTACAAGAAATAGCTAAAATTCACATACTACAGTAGCTACTGAACTACAGCTATCTCTGATGCAATGCTCGGGCATCCACAACATCTGGGTGCTGAAGCAAATGGTCCTCCAGTTCTGCAGGAGCAACTTGGAAGGCCCAAACTTTCAGTAGTTCCTATGAGAGAAACAGGTTATTACTGAGGACCCTGCTATCTACGAGACCTCAGGTACAAACCTTGATGTGGTCAAGTACAAAAAGTTCAGAATTTTTGATGAGCATTGCTTCGTCACTAGGATCGAGTTGCCATTCTGTGAAATCCAGTTCTTCACTGAGACCATAAGCGATAAGGCTGTAGAGGTCAAAGCCCAAGAAGCTCAGAGCTACTCACTAGCGAGCAGTACCAAGTATGACAACATGATCAAATGGTATGCCAGAAAGCTGGGCCGTTGCCATAGCTTTCGACAGAATGTCGGAAAGCGCAATTATACTCGTAGATCCTGAGACACAGATGTTATGTGTGAGTTCTTCTGCATTTGATGTGAGATTTGTGGTCCTTCAGTCAAGAGTTCAGCTCAAAACGAGATGATGAAGAGAGAGGGACAGGGACATACACCATGATGGCCCCCAGTAACACCCATGTCATTGCAATTGATGTCATGGAGCTGTCCTTCCTATACTGGCCACATGGTGAGCTTGCGGTAGAAAGTGGCCAATACAGCCTGAAGCTTTTGGCCCTCAGCGTACAGCTCCCTTCCTTTACTGAGCACATCTTCGACACACTTCATATAAGTGAGTAATTGTCGTTTGATCTGCCTTGCCCAAATGATTGCGCTTGCAATGGGAGGAAGATCACGCATTTGAGACATGTGATATGTGAATATCAGTATTGCGTTTTGAACTGGGGTAGACATGTAAATCAGATACAAAGACATTGTCTCGACAGTTGTGATCGAATAGGGAAACTCACTGGTAGAAACGTCCAAGACACCAATCCGCTTCAATATCCCTTCGTGGGGCCAGTCAGCATGGCAAGTTGCTCATGCTGATTCCCCTATTCCCTCAGGTGCTGTATTCGCTCCTGGAGCTTTGTGTGTGCAGGTTGGACCTTGAGAGGTGTGAGCGCAACTGTTGAGCTACGCATCAAGTTCAGGGTGGAGTGACTCTGGCAGCAGATGTAGAACCCAGCGCTGAGCCAGCTTGCCCAGTGTTGGAGGCCTCTGCATCCACCTCCGATCCACCGATCATCTTTATGGAGCCTCTCATACCTCCAGCTGAGACTTGTTCCAATACGATGTTGCAGCATTCTGCTGTGCCTGACTATTCTAATGTCTCTCCGTGGGACAGCCCTCTTCTTTCCTATGGATCAGGTCAGCCAGAAGCAGGGGTCCTTTCAGAAATCCTGTCTGATCCTCCTGTCTTAGGAGAGGTTAATTGTTACGTTCATTTCCTTTACTGTACAACACTGGCTCGCATCCGGGGCCTATTCTTCTAACATGCCGATGGACTTTACCTTAGTAGCACTGGGCAATCTCCTTTTGTTCCCTTGAGATGACGTGCTTTACAGTACGGTATCTGATACGCCTCCTTTCGTCTGACTCACCATTTGTACTACCAGTACAGTGTTCTGACTCAGTAGCACATAGCCTGAGCACACCCATACTGGACAGCTCCATAGACGTACTTACTTAGTACCACACCAGAGGACGCCTTATACAGTAGGACCACATGTATATAAGCAGACGCTACTACAGAGTACAGACCCTAAGTCTGTTCTCTCTGTGACAATACCAAGTCGCGTTCCCCTCTCATCTTGTACACCATCGCTCCAAGGGCCCGGCCCATTGCCCTTCCTCGCTTGAGACAGACTCTGCCTAGCCCAAGGTCACGTATCTACTGACCAAGACGAGGCTTCGCCAATACGCATAGGACTTGCGTGTAACATTAGAACAGACTTCTGAAACCTGGCCTCCAAAGGAAAAGGATGAGCTACAGGACCACTCCTCGACCCGCATTTCTACCAGAGAGTTACCCTACCAGAACTACCGTTCGAAGCACCATCAGTAGGACCGCAAGACGTACCCCAAGACCGAATCCCCAAGGTCAAAGGAAACAAGACAGTATTCTACCTACCCAAGGGAGGAGAAGGATCACAGAAAGTGGTCACACTCTGGGATGGCTGGTACGCGGAGAAAGCAGGAGAGCTAGTCGCGCTCACATACGTCCACAACACTTGGTTCCTCTTCAGAAAAGAGTTCAACACCAGGACAGGACAGTACATCGGAGGAGAAGCCTACAGACTACCAAAACACCCAGCATTCAACCCACACCTTGATGGGTTTAAGGGAGAAGAGCTAACCAGAAGGGTAATCCAACCACTCTTGGAAGCACTAGAAGAAGAACAGGAAGGAGACCAGGGCGAAGAAACCACAGAGAACGAGGGAGAAACCACCCAAGACACAACCACAGATGACGAACCAGAGGACAAAAGGATGTCACGAACAGTAACAGTCGCGGCAAGAACAACTACACTACCAGGAAGTAGTGGAGGACCAGGGGCGCCAGGAGATCCCCCTGATGGAAACCCAGGCAGCGGAGGAGCACCACTGCCGCCTGATGGAGGGCAACAAGTAGGAGGCAACCCGGCACCACCAGCCCAAGGCAACGGACGCATGGAAGGATGCCCACCACCCAAATTCAAAGGAGATCGAACCAAGGCCAAGGCTTGGTTGAATTCACTAAAGCTTTATCAGTTCACCAACCGGAACACTGCAGTGATGACCAACAACCCCGACAAGGTGGCCCATGCACTAACCTACTGTTACGACTTCTTTCTCTGGCTCGCATTCGGGGCCTCGACTGATTACACATACCAATGGACTAATACACTATGATTACTGATCCAGGCTGACTGAGCGCTGACTACTGTACATTACTGATACGCTGACTGATGCACTTACAAAGGTGCTGACTGAGACTGCTGATTGATCACTGACCAATGCTGACTGACCCCTCAGTCAGCATGCTTACTGTACATTAAAGGCGCTTACTCATAGGTAGCATGTAGCCCTATATAAGCACTGTATGGCATAGTGAACAGACCCTAAGTCTGTTCTCCTTGTGACAATACCAAGTTGCTTGACCCTTCCCCTCTGCTTGTGCACCACCGCTCCTCAAGGCCCATTGCCTTGACTCGCCCCAGAGACAGACACACTTTGGCTGAGGACGTGACACTCCGTCCAGTAGCAGCCTTAGTCGATACGCATAGGACTTGCACGTAACACCTACATTGAAGGAAACAGGGTGGATGCCTGGAAAAGGCGAATGACAGATTGGATCACAGAAAATAACATCCCAATGCCACCACACTTGACCCTATACGAAGAATTCAAAGACAAGTTCCTCACAGACTGGCACGACACAACAGAACAACCCATGGCAGTGCAGCGCATCACCCAACTAAGGATGCAAAACAGAGACATTGATGGATTCATAGCTGCATTCGAAACAGAAGCGGAGAAGGCAGAGTACCACCTGGATGACCCAGCAATCCACAAATTCTTCAAGAAAGGGCTGGACGACTACAAACTAGTGGAAACAATAACACTTCACGACAGACTGGAAACTTGGGCACAATGGACTGAAGCAGCAAGGAGGAGACATGGCAAATTAACCAGCCTCAGGGACCTGAGGAGACCATTCTTCGAGCGCAAGCCCAAACCAGGGCAATGGCCAAGGAGGCAATTCCTAGGACAGTTCAATGGGAGAAACCCCCAGGGACGCTTCCAGTCCAGAGACCTGAATGCAATGCAAGTGGATGCACTCCGGAAAGCAGTAACAGACCAAGACAAAGAGGACTACCGCAAAAGAGGTGCATGCTTCAACTGCGGAAAACAGGGACACATGTCCAGGAACTGTCCAAGGTGCAACCCACCAGCGAAGCTAGCCCAAGTAGAGGAACCAAGCGAGGAACTGGCCTCAGAACAAGTGTTCTGATTCCTGCAAGGATTAGACAACGAGGAATACCAGAAGGTCATCTAGCAATGGAATCAAGTACAGAATGAAAAGGCAGAGGGTTTTGGCCAAGCCTGAGCAAGACGGCCTTTGCTCGGGCACTGTTTCAGCACGATGTATTTATGCCCAGGATTAATGCAATGAGATTACCAGTATTATTCCAAACTGCACTGAAGATGGCCGACCTCATTGCATTCGTGGACAGTGGTGCCACGGAATGTTTCATTAGCCAGGAGTTCATAGACAAGCACAAACTCAGGACCCTACTACTTGCAAGACCAAGACGATTGCATAACGTGGACGGAACATACAATAAGAGCAGTACCATCACCAAGTACACCAACTTAGAAGTCACCACAGGAGAGCAAACGCACACCCTACAATTTTATATCGCAGAAATGGGTGGAGACCACATGGTTCTTGGGTACCCATGGTTTGTAGCTGCAGACCCCAGACCCAACTGGGCACAAGGCACCTTTGACGCAACAGTGGTCATCAAGACAGCTGGAGCAGCAACACTAAAGGGAGGAAAGTGCACCAAAGTGGCAGGAATGCACACCACGACGGTCCAGAACTGCCCCTTCTTGAAGAAGGGAGAAGAGATCTTCATGTGATTCAGAAAAACCACAGTCGCACAACAGCTAGCAGAGAAAGCGACACCGAAGAAAGAAAAGAAGTGGTACAAGATAGTACCAAAGCAGTATTACAAATACGCCAAAGTATTTGATGAAGAAGCAGCAAAGCGATTCCCAGAGTCCAGACCATGGGATCATGCAATTGACTTGAAAGAAAAAGCCCCAGACACTATAGACTGCAAGATATACCCTTTGACGGTAGAAGAACAGGAAGCACAGAAAAAGTGGATCGATGAACAACTGGAACTAGGATACATCGTCCCCAGCAAGTCAAGATACACGTCAGCCTTCTTCTACATCAAGAAGAAGGACGGATCACTACGGCCAATCATCGACTATAGAAAATTAAACCAATGGACACTACACAACAACTACCCACTGCCACTTATTGATGAACTCATAGATCGACTCACGGCTAGAGCAGACCAGAAAGCAGAGTTGTTCACTAAGCTGGACGTGCGATGGGGGTACAACAACATCTGCATCAAAGCAGGGGACCAGTGGAAAGGAGCCTTCAAAACCAATAGAGGCACCTTTGAACCTGTCACGCTCAGGTTTGTGTGTTGTTCGTTCAGGGTTTTGTTTGCTTAACACGGTCACTTAGAGTTAACTAACGGTGCCTTCATTTGTCTACTACAACAGAGTAGATGTTGTTCGTTCCGGTGTTCTGACTTTAGTGGCGACAACTAAAGTATCCTGTGTTCTGGTTCAAGAGAGAGTGTACTACGTCGATTCTAAGGCATAGAGCCGCTTAGATAGCTTAGAGACTTAAGGACTTTCTTAGAGGGAAAGGGACTTAAGGGGATTGCTTAGTTCTGGTCTACAGTTGCCTGTATTCACAAGGAGAATGAGCTTAAGACATCGTCCTCAAAGTACCAGTCTTTATATACTACAGGAGGTGAGTCATCTAAGGTCCTAGGAATGAGTCGTATCCTATAGTAGTTGCACAGTCCGCAGTATAGTAGGAGCACAGTCTACTAGGAGCATAGTCTCCTAGTAATGAGTCATGAGTCCAAGAAAAGATACTACTAAGTAAACAAAGCGTAACAAGGCAGTACACGTATAAAGGAAAAGGAAAAGAAAAGGAAAAGCATAATGTAAGGGTTATAAGTCCAATGTAATGTACGATAAGTCCAGTATCGTAACAGAACCCATGGTCATGTTCTTTGGCATGACAAACTCCCCAGCAACGTTCCAAGCAATGATGAACCATCTGTTCAAAGAGCTGATCGACGAAGGATACATCACAGTGTACATGGATGACATCCTGATACACACTCCAAGGGACTACGTCTTACACAGGAAGATAGTGCGCAAAGTACTCCAACTCATGGAAGACAATGATTTGTACCTAAAGCTGAAGAAGTGCACCTTCGAAGTGGACAAGGTCAGACCCAGTAAAAGTGGAAGGCATCCACCAATGGAAGACCCCAAGAAATCTGAAGGACGTTAGGAGCTTCCTAGGATTCCTCAACTTTTACAGGAGGTACATCCATGGATTCAGTGTGAAAGCAGCCCCACTGAACCGACTAGTGGCCCACTGCGCCAAGGGACACAAGTTCCAATGGAAAGATGAAGAAGCAAAGGTGTTCAAGGAACTGATCACAGCAGTAACGGAAGCACCAATGTTGAAACAGCCCAACTTCGACAGACCATTTATTGTGGACACCAATGCATCACAAATAGCGATAGGGGCAGTGCTACAGCAACACAATGATGAAGGAAGGCTCCAGCCAGTGGCATTCCTATCCAAGACACTAGACCAGCAACAGAGGGGATGGGACATCTATGATTGAGAACTCTTCACTATGGTCGAAAGCCTATGGGTCTGGAGGCGATACCTTCTGGGGGCGAGACACCAAGTGCTAATTAGGATGGACCATAACAACCTACAGTATTTCAAGAAGCCCCAGAATCTGAATTGAAGACAAGCCAGGTGGATGCAGGAAATGGCCGACTATGACTTTAAATTGGAACATCGTCCAGGAAAACAGAACCAGGTGGCAGATTTCCTGTCCAGACCATTCACGGAAGAGGAGAAGGACAATGAAGGGCTGGTGATGCTACCACCAACGCGATTCGCCAAACTACACTTCCCAGAAGAGCTAGAACAACAACGGGAAGTGCTTGCCAAGTTCCATGACCACATCACAGCCGGACACCCAGGAATAAAGCGTACACAAGCACTCCTAAAACGACAGTACGAAGGAAAGGGGATGAACAACTTTGCAAAGCAGTATGTGCAAGGATGTGCAACTTGCCAAGAGAACAAAGTGTGCACCACACCAAAACATTCACCGACTTACCCACTGGATGTACAACCAGAGAAGGGACCATTCAGGAGCATCTCACTCAACCTAATCACTGATCTACCCGCAAGTAAGGGCTACAACTCCGTCCTCACCATAGTGGATCAGGGATGTTCCAAAGCAACCAAGTTTATCCCCTGCACAAAAGAAATCACCACGGAAGGTGTTGTGACTGTCACGGGCGCATATGGTGCCTCAGGTTAGCAGTGCTGATGGACACAGCCCTGGGTTGATTCGTAGCATACTGGATGGGATTGTGGTTCGTGTTTCATAGTAGAGTAGCTATTAGGACTAGCTACGTAGGGTCTACTCCATATAGTCTTAGGACACTGCCTCTGATAGATGTGACTCATTACTAGTAGACGTATACTAGGATACCTTAGTATAAGTAGAGGCACTACTAGTTGTAAGTACCTTAAGCTGAGTCTCCTCTAGAAACTTAGTGAATACACTCCGGTTCGCTCTCATCTTGTGCCAAGGTCTATTCCTTCCAAGTGGGGCTTGGAAGCGTTCTGTAGGAAGACCACCCTAGGGAGCACTCAGCTCACGCTCTCACCCTAAACGAAGGGTTAGAGAGGGACTGTTCAGACCCGAGTAAGGCGACTCTGAAGTGAGTAACGCCTTCCACTTTTATCGCATAGGCTTCGGGGAAGCCCCGTAACAGTGACACTCTATTACAGACACCTGATGCCATTCTTCGGTACCCCAGAATGAGTGATATCGGATAGAGACCCGTGCTTTACCTCTAAATTTGCACAGGCACTCTGCCACCTCACGCGGATGAAACAGAACATGTCCACCACATATCACCCCCAGACGGACGGCCAAACAGAACGCATGAACCAGTGGCTGGAACAATACCTCCGATTGTGGGTAGCAGACGATCCAGCCAGCTGGGCAGAGCTACTACCAGTGGCAGAATTCACACATAACAGCTGGCCCCACAAAAAGACGGGCTACTCGCCCCACTATCTCCTGTTCGGACACAACCCAGAAGTCCTATTCCACCACGACTCAGTCGAAGTACCAGCAGTGGAAGACCGCCTGAGGAACCTCCAAAAGGCTAGGGAAAGCGCCACCAAGATCCATCAGAGATTGGGCCCCTACACCACCATCAGGCAGTTCAAGGGAGGTGACCAAGTATGGCTAAATGGGCGCAACTTGAAGACACACCACCCCAGTCGCAAACTAGCACCTCGGCGGTATGGACCTTTTCGGGTGGAAACTAGATTAGGTGAAGTCACATACAAGCTCGCACTCCTAGAACAATGGACCATCCACAATGTGTTCCACATCGACCTACTATCCCCCTATGTGGAAACCGAGGAACACAGAACAAACTATGAGCGGCCACCGCTGGATATTGTCAATGGAGAAGAAGAATGGGAGATAGACCGCATTTTGGACACTCGAGTCATAGGGCGAAGCCACAAGCATCAATATTTGGTTAGTTGGAAGGGCTTTCCAAATTCAGAGAACTCTTGGGTAGACGCAGACAACATGAATGCAGACGAGGCCATAAATGCCTACAACACACAGAACAAACCAACAAAGCACCGAGGACATCGCAGGACTTAAAGAGGGGGTAATTTCACGATCCAACACCAATGCCAGACAACCTACTCCCCTTCCTTCAACGCTTAGTAGCCACACAAGTATACAACTACCCCAGCTCCATCGAAAACATCCCAGCACACCAACGCACACACTTCATACAACGCTACATCAACACGTCACTCCCCATTCTCGCAGAAGAACTGACCAGCGCACACCCAGGACAGTTCGAGGACTCATACCAACACCTCCTATACACCGCAAGAATATGTCTACTTCACCTGTACGAGATAGCCCAACAGTCCGAATTGGTGGAGAGACAATTATCCCCAGACCAAATACCCCTAACGCAACCTTACCCACACCTCCACGATTCCACACACCTCCCTACAGTCCTAACCCCCTCACTACACCCCAACCAAGAAGAGCTGAACTTATAGCTCAAATTCCCAGCCCAGCTAACTCCACCCACAACAGCACAGGCAACCATGATGAGGATGGCATGGACAGACCGCACACTCTCATGGTTACCAACCCAGATGCCGGGACAGCAGGAAAACAACCCACCAGAGCCGCCACTCCCTTCTGGAAGCCACAAGAGAAAAGGATCATCGACCTCACTGACACCACTGATGACGAAGAAACCCAGGATTTGAGCGAAAGCACTGACACAGAAGTCTGAGAACTCTTCAGGAAGGTAGTCATAAAACCGACCAGTGATGCCATAAAAGCCCTCATGGGGACACTGGAGGAACTAGACGACGCGGACGACTTCAGAAGAGCAGAGAAGGGACTCTGGATGACAGACAACCCAGTACAGTGTCAGAAGGTGGCAGCAGTCGCCAGAGAAGCAGCAGAAGCAGGACAACCAAGATTGGGCAAACGCAAGAGGTCAGAATGAGACAAACAATTAGTGAACACACAGAAGTGGAAGACCCAGGCCAGAGAAGCAGCCGAGAGGGTCTGGAATGAACACAAGCAAGAGGAAGAGGTGGACGACGATGTGATAGAAACCCCCATTGACCCCACATTCTATCTGGAGATTGAGACCAATGAAGATCTCCTGAACAAACAACTCCCCTATACACACCCTCAACACCCCTACGTCACCAACACCCCAAAGAACCCTGCCTACACCATGTGTATAATCACTGACTACAGAGGAGTGTACATGACCGCGAGATTCCAGTCCTTGGACATGAAAAGGACACGCCCAGCCATGTGCCTTACCATGGGATGAGGCCAACCCATCTGGATCATGGAACTCACAGCTAGACCTAAGGTGACACCAGGACCATCACTCACGCCATTCATACAGCGGTTGCTAGAAGAAGGAGATGGACACACACCCTATGTGGACAATGCCATAGGACACGTGAAGTCCCCATTCCTGCGTGGAGAATTACTACGATGGTGCAACATGGACCGCCTCTTCATGGATGCACAAGAAGATCTGAGACACTGGGCCAAATGCACACACGAAGCCCAGGAGAAGCTGAAGTCAGCCAGGCTCTTGTCACGCAAGTATGGACTGGAAATGGCTGAAAGCAAAAAGTGTTTGGAGGCAGCACACGCCTACCACCAACTCTGGCCTCACTTACAGTTCATAGCAAGGAATGGCGACCCCACCATCGTCAGAGGCGACCCAGGAGTATTCCAAGCAAGGCTAGATGCGGCGGGCACCCCATTCACGATCCCCAGGTTCGACACGGCCACCAGGAAGGCCACAGCCAGAGACATCGACAACTGGTGGAGCCCTGAGAAACTGGAGCGCTGGGACAACGACGCCTCGGGCATGGAGGACCAGCAAAACACTACAGACTGGGACTAGGTTGACTGAGACAGCCAACGGACTGAGAGGGGGGTAATGTTACATTCATTTCCTTTACTGTACAACACTGGCTTGCATCCGGGGCCTATTCTTCTAACATGCCGATGGACTTTACCTTAGTAGCACTGGGCAATCTCCTTTTGTTCCCTTGAGACGACGCGCTTTACAGTACGGTATCTGATATGCCTCCTTTCGTCTGACTCACCATTTGTACTACCAGTACAGTGTTCTGACTCAGTAGCACGTAGCCTGAGCACACCCATACTGGACAGCTCCATAGACGTACTTACTTAGTACCACACCAGAGGATGCCTTATACAGTAGGACCACATGTATATAAGCAGATGCTACTACAGAGTACAGACCCTAAGTCTGTTCTCTCTGTGACAATACCAAGTCGCGTTCCCCTCTCATCTTATACACCATCGCTCCAAGGGCCCATTGCCCTTCCTCGCTTGAGACAGACTCTGCCTAGCCCGAGGTCACGTATCTACTGACCAAGACGAGGCTTCGCCGATACGCGTAGGACTTGTGCGTAACATTAATAATGAGAACATGCCCCAGCAATCTCTTACCGGTGAACAAATATCTCAGGCTCAGGTGTACCTGCCAACCAGGTCAGTCAATCTGCCCGCTCTATCAACCTGCGACTCACTTCTTTGTCCATTCTCTTGCCGTGGCAAGGAACACCGCTTTATCATTCTTTAGCTACTGCATTTCAAGATTTGGCCTAGATCATCATTGCCCTGCGACTTGGAGCACTTACAGCAGCAATTTCAGGCTCAAATGGGTCATCTGTGCTCAGATTGTTTACCTTTTCCTGGATGACAGATAGCACTGTGACAAGCAACACAAGTGTCAGACAATCAAGTACTCAGGGTGCCTTGCTTCTTACCGGTAGCGAGATTGATGAATGGCTTCCACTACAGGCTCTTCTGTGCAACGCATGCTACTGAAAGTTGAGCAAGGACAATGTACCTGGTCCCGCAAAATTGGCACACATATGTCCTCTTCCTTGTTGATTCCTGGATGGTATATCTTGGTGGTGAAAGTTACCTAGGACATGTTAATACCTTATAATGTAGACACGCGAGGTACGGCATACCATTGGCGGCTTGAATGGAAAGTCCTTGGGAAGTGTAAGCTTGAAGTAGAACGTCCCTCCCTTGTACGGGCTGTCAGCCTGCACAGGGCCCAGAATTCACTATTATGGCAAAGCAGGACAAGGGTGGAGAAAGACGCACCATTGCTTTGATCGAGCATTTCCAGTTGAACAGATTATCCTCAACAATTTCATAGGAAACACCCGGTATAGACCATGCTGGATGAGTGGTGATTATGGTGGCATTAGCACATGCACATATTGATGGGATTGGCATTGAGATCAGCCATTTCCTGGCAACGTGTCGTTAAGAGGCATGTCTATATGCGTGCAGTAGAGTTAATTTTACTTTATGGATTTGACTGGAGCGGCGTTAGTGCTGGTGAAGGTTTGTTGAAGCTGACAAGGCATACCGAAGAGCACGAGCATTGGGGGTGGCCATGGTCATGGTCGGATGAAAGGAAGAGATTGAGGAATGAGGACGAGGTTAGGGTCTGTCACTTGCTTTATGCCATGCAGTGTATAGTGACGGGTGTGGGGTGGTTGTAAGGTAAACGTAAACGCTAAACAGAAATCGACCGGGTTGATAGAAGAAGGTTCCTAGGAGTCATTAGCGACTAATATAAACAATCTAAGACTCACCCTGTTGATTCAAGAGAGTTGTTTGCAGAATGAGCAAGTGAAAGTCGATTGCTATCGATGTCCAAGAAGTTTGGCAAGCCTCTTGAGGAAGTCATGTTGAAGAAGGGAGTCGAGAGAGAGGTCAAGAGAGAAGTCAAGAAGGTTGCGAAGAGGAAAGAAAGATAAAAGAAATAGAAAGATAAAGCGCACGTGTTAGAGTCCTTTCGAGAACAGCTGGAGCTCGTCGCACTCCCTGATTTGTCTGCCTCTGCTGCAATGAATCAAGAGCCTTTGTACCGGTGACCGGGTAGTAGTAAATACCAAAGGAAAACTTGAAAGAGAGGTAAAAGGGAATAGTGGTGAAAATTGAAAGCACAAACGATTGTTTGGACGTAAAGAGGAGGGTAGTTTGAGCCCTCTTGAAGTGAAATATGACGTTGGTAGTGGTAGAATGAGAACTAGAAAGCGTATGGGTTGAAAATAAGGTCCATGGTAGGAAACACCACGCAGTGTTGGGCGATGATGTATAGGATGAAGCGACAATCTAAGAAGAAAACAGTATAAAAATCCAATGAAAGAAAGCGTACGGTGGGTCCAGAACTGAAACTCGATGGACGTGAGTCCAAATCCTTCATATCCAAAATAAAGCGATGTCCTAAATAGAAAGGCTGTGCAGCCTCGGGCAATGTGCTGTGTTTGATGACCGATGGTCTATGTAGCAAGTAGTATGTAAAATGTGAAGGAAAATGCAAGCGTACGAAAAATGTAAGAAAACAGTGTTGTTTTGTCACCAGATTCTTCAATTGGTTGGCCAGGCATGGTCGATGTAGAGTTGAGGTGGGAGAGACGGCTCAGAATAGAAGCACGGGTGGCCCAGAACGGATTCCAAGCTCAGCCCAGAGTGAGCTCTACAATAGATATAAGTCTTTCCAACCGCTTTCGTGTAACCTCATGAACAACATTCGTAAATTCTTTAATGAGATCATCCCACATGTGGAAGATCATAGTTGTTTGTGTAAGGAGGTGTTCGAAGGTTTCGTATGGGGTGTAGAGCTATCAATGAGAAGTAAGGATGCGGAGTACTGGTTACTAAAGTCATGTGAGATCGCCATCCATACAGATGATCTCAACAAATGACGCTTTCACAAACGCAGATTCAATGCCATATTCTGGCCTGGATGTGATGAGGATATGGAAATTTGATAGGAGTTTGAAGAGATGCTGAGCGAGAAATGCATGTAACGCAGATCTTTCTCTTATGTCACCACTCTCATCCAAAGCATCGATCATGATCAGGACTGGATGAACAGTTTGCAAATTCTTGAGTGGTGTAAGGAGGAGCGATTGAAAAAGTGTAAGATAGTTGTGAGTACTCCAAAGAGATGAATTGTCCCTCGCAGCCTTCCCAAGCACAACTTTGAACGAAGGATACCAATCGGAGAGATCGCAAGTGAGTGTTGTGAAAAGCTGGTAGGCATCAAGCTTTGATCCTTCCTCTTGAAGAAATGCAAAATAAGAGACACTTGTTGTTAAGGTGATGTGCAACTTCGTGTGCAATTGAGGACTTTCCTGTGCCCGCTTGGCTGAAGAGAATGAGTGCACATTGAGATTCCGGATTATTCACCCATTTGATAAGGTGGTCCAAGAAGTCTTGGCACGTTAGACAGCATTTCTCGCTGCCAAATCGCCAGCCTCCATTATAAGGAATTTCTCGAATGACTCCATCCAGCTCAATTTGAAGTGCAGTAACCTTGGTGGCAACGGCAGTATGGGCGAGGAAATTGTCTTAGAGTCTGATGAGGCTTGTGCAGTAGCTTTCCACTTTTTCATCCACCTTGCCACCAAAAAAGTTCTTCAACGTCTGTCTCCTGAAAATCAGATGTTTATAACCATCAACAAAAGGTGTGAAGAAGACATACCAAATCCCACATCCTTCACATACGATTCGATGAAGTCACAACATTTGGAGATGAGCTGTAGCATGGCTTCAAGTATATTTGCCTGTCTAGACTCTGGTTGGATATTCTTCGACACATTTGCTTCTTGTACGAAGTCAAATACATCACATATCACCTCAAATAATGCTTGCACATTGTCGTCACACTGAACTTGCCACAGAAAAGGCTTAGGGCCAGGTTAAATGATGAATGAGGACTGTATATCCCGAGACGAGGAGACACACCTCAGGGATCATTGAGAGCACACCCCATGCCTGGCTCGCAATTGGGTGGAAAAGGACAGTGACTGGTTCTCCTAAATGTTCGCCATACCCGTCATTGCTATTTAAAGTAATGCAAGCATCTATCATATAGGGCGTTCAGCGGGATGTATAGGCAATAGTTCTGAGATATACAAACTGCATCAGCGTTCGCAAGTCAGCTCCTGTCTTCCAACGAACAGATCTTTCTGCAAAGTGCGCTATACGTAAACAGATAGTGTGGTTCGGAGGATGGTTGTACAGAGCTGGACAGGACTCAGTTGTAACAAGTTATTAAAAGACAAAGTTTCCCACAAAGTGGTGAGGGTCTCATTCCACTCCACACGTTGCCCTATGCTCCATACCAATTTTGTCTGTTTTGTTGTAGACCCATCAGTCAAAGTAGCATAAAACAGTCTCTTTCTTCCAAGGGTCTTAAGGCGTGGTAGGTCACACGCTCGGTGGACTAGCAGGGAAAGAGATTCGGAACTTATGAGAAGGAGCAAATAGATATCATTGGGATTGTACTAGTGGCCTTGATCTGGTGTGAGCTTCGCCATATGATGGCAGCTTGCATGCTGTACAAAGATAGTTATGTTATCAAATGAGCAGCAATGCGCGATGGATCAGATAGGGCAAGAGACATAACTAGCAGTTGATGTGACCAAAGATGAGGTTGAGCGCCTTGGGAAATGGATTGTATTTGTGAACTGAGGGCATTTCAATCAGGTCTCATCAAAAGGTGACTCGCAAACGTGCACACCATTATCCGTGGCGTCCTTCAAACTGGTATCTGCAAAAACTGTTGATTTCCTGAGATGCCTTGCCCGATGCAACATTGTGATTAAGTTTCGTCACAGCATGGATAGAGTTGATCCATGCATTGACAAGAGTGTGGAGTGTGTTGAGGAAGGTGCTATTGTTCCAAAGTTTTGTAGGTAAGTGGGATATGTTTGGTTTGGTCGGGCATCATTGAACAAGGTGTGAGGGCAAACTGCATGATGTGACTAACCACGTGGCTAAGCCATGGCTGTCATGATTGGAAGCTTGTGCCTGCAGGGCAGCACCCACCCATGGCCTAAACAAAATGGAAAGATTTGTTCATGGCATCTAGCCAAATTTTAATATGATAAGATTGCTGGTAGCTAAGCCATGGCTAAGGTCATGGCTAAGCTCTGTGAAACTATGACTAAGCACGTGTCTAAGCTATGGTAAGCTGTGAGCTTATTGCTGTAAGCTGTAATTGTAAGCCTCCCTCAAAAAGCTAAATTGTGAGATAAGTCAAGGCTCGACTTAACACGGCTTATGATAAGCCTGACTCGGCTTAGAGGCTAAGCATTGAATATTAGTAAGCTCCCACAACACTACTCCTGGACCCACAATACGGGCAAGGGGTCTGGGCTGAGCAATCTTGCTCTCTGTAGGGGTTTAGTCGTTGGTGGCACCATCTACAATGGTCTCTCCGAAACCTGGGAGGCCAGGTGCTTCCCTTAGATGGTCCCTCAGCACCTGGCAGACTTCCCTCAGCCCGAGTCGTCCTGCCAATCCTCCAGTTGTTCCCTCTATGAAAATCCCTCCCTCTGGCTCTATCAGGCTGAGTACCACTAGCCTGGGTCTTGGAGCTTGTACCCATCCCTCTGGGATCAGACCTGGTGCTGGGGTGGAAGCCCCCATGTTGGGGAGCCAATTGTCAGACGACCTTGGTACAGGTCCTGGAGTAAAAGTTGAGGGGGACCTCTGCCCAGGGATCGGGGGTGTCAGCATCCTGGGAAAGGGAAAGGAGTCCCCCAGTGGCATCAAGATTGGATGGGGTGTAGAAGGCCGGGTCAACAGCCATTGCAGTGTCGGACTGGGAGAAGGTTCCCTCTTGATCGAAGGTGACCGCCTCAGGGAAGAGGGTATTCCCTGGGTCGTTCCAGGGGGCATTAGGGCTGCTAAAGGCGTCAAGGGTTGCTGCATATGCCTCCCATTGAGTATCTGCTGCTCTGACTTGAAGACCTCCTTCATCATCAACCTCTCTGACTGGCGAAGTTCCCCTAATGGTTGGCAATGTCTCCCTCGCTTCACCATCTCCTTCACTGCACAAATCCCAATCTTCAGGCCTTGGGGCCACCTCTTCAATTTGCTCTCATGGACTCATCAATCGTCCCTGATTCTGGTAGACATAGAGAGTGGGGGAAACTGAGGCTTCTTGACCATTGTTCATGGGGGAGGAGGATGAAGTGGAGGTTAGCTCTTCTGGTTCAACAACCAAGGTTCTCATAGCTGTGGGGTTCCTCTCATAGAAGGTGTTTACAAGTTCTGGGGCATGCATTTGGTCAGCTGGTTCCCAGCTATCATTTGCCTGTGAGTATCCCTTCCATCTAAGGAGATATTGGAGCTCCTTTTTGCGCCCATGTCATCTTGACCCTAGAACCTTCTCCACTTCATACTCCTCAGCACCCTCTATCAGGTCTGGTGGGGGCTCTGGGAACTGTTCCCCATGCTCCTCTGTCTCCTTATATGGCAATAGGAGGGATGCATGGAAGACATTATGGATCTTCCACTGTGATGGGAGCTTTAACTGGAACGCCACAGGAGACACCACCTTTTCAACAACAAAGGGTCCATATCTTTTTGGAGCGAGTTTGGCACTGGGGTGGGTCATCTTTAGGTTTGTCCCCTCAAGCCACACCTTGTCCCCTGTTTCAAAAGGATGATAGTGGCATTGTCCCTTCTTCCTTTCTGATCAGCACAATAGTAAGCACTGTGCACCTTTTATAGCAGCCTGTGCCCTATTTCGGAGTCCTTCTAGCCAATCAACCCTTTTCTGTACTTCTGGAACCGTCTCCCCTTTATGCAAGGCCTGGACCTTGAGGGTGTATCCGATGAGAAGTTCAAAAGGTGTGAATCCTATGGTCACATTTGGCCAGGAGTTGTGGACAAACTGGGCCATGGGGAGATGCTTTGCCCAGTTGTTCTGATTGTCATTTCCATAGATCCTTAGATACAGTTCCACCCTTTGGTTGGCCCTTTCTGACTGGCCATCGGTTTGAGGGTGGAAGGAGGTGCTCATCGCCTGCTGAATTCCCAGTTTGCTACACAGCGCCTTACTAAACTTGGAAGTGAAACAAGGGTCTCTGTCGGAGATTATCTTTTTGGGTGCCCCATAATATGGGAAGATCCGTTCCAAGTACAACTGGGCTATCTCTTCTCCGGTTATTGTCTTTGTGCATGGGAGAAAGACGGCCCCCTTTGAGCAATCATGGTCTACCAGGGTGAGGATGGTGTCATACTCTCCTGACTTGGGTAGGTCTGTGATCAGATCCATTGACACTGTTTGGAAATGGGTGGCATTTTCCTCCACAGGAATGGGCTGTAAAGGTGCCCTAGGTCTAGTTGTGCTTGGTTTATTACTCTGGCAAATAGCACATCCTTTGACATAACTGGTTACAAAGTGTCGGATGCCTGGCCACCAATAATCCCAGGTTATTGCCTTTTGTGTATTGGAAATCCCAGGATGTCTAGCAGCTAGATGATCATGATATAATTGGAGTATTGTCTGCTTTAAGGGGAGTTGGTCTGGCACAACTGGTCGTCCTTTAAAATACCAGTGTCCTCCTAATGAGTCTAAAGGATATTCCTTCGCAATTGTTTCAAATTGCTCCTTAGTCTCATCTTGCCCCTTCCAGATATCATAGTCTAGGTCCCAAGTGATTGCTGCTTTAGCAAAAAGATAGTCCAGCAACACTTGGACATCCTCATTGTCACGTTCAAGGTTGACGTGTCATTTGTTCAAGCGGGGTTGAATTGTTTATAGCAACAATTAAGCTTCAGTTAAGTTGTAGCACTTAAGAGCTTCGTGAAGGGAGTTCACAAGAGAGTTCAAGGAGACAATAAAAGAACACTTTTATTGTGTAGAGAGTGGTACAAGAGGTAAAGGGGAGGAAAGGGAGAGGAGAGTAGTGAGGAAAGCCTTAATTGTACTTGAAGAGAACAAGCTTAGGGCTTTACTGTACGAAAGGGAGTCCTTATATACTAGAAAGCCAGTCAGGTATCGTACTAGGAATGAGTCAGTAGAAAATCTAAGAAAAGGAACTAGGAATGAGTCAAAGAGATTTAAGAACTAAGGTATTAGGATCACAGTCCGCAGTCTTATAGTAATGAGTCAGGAAAGAGAAAAGGGAAATGAGGAGTGCAGTCCGCAGTTGCACAGTCTAAGTACAACAACTAGTGGAAGCACAGTCCACTTACTAGTAGTCCTTGTATTAGGGGCTGTGTCCTTGGGTCACATGGTTTGAGGCAGTGTTTATCATGTGATCAGGAGGCTGTGTAGTCACATGATGAGGTTGCATGGTCTTGAGTCACGTGTTCTAAGGGGTCTTCAAGAAAAGAAGAAAAAGAGTCGAAAATTCAGGGAAAAAGAGGAAAAAGCATTAGGGGTAAAGGCAAGTCATGACACTTGTTGTCATGCTCCCCTTTATACACTCTTGGGGGCCTTGAAAGTCCATCGGCCCGATTATTCTTTTCAGGTTTGTGAATTAAGATGTAGTTGATGTTAAGGTTCCTAAGGACCTTTTTGACGAAGTGTCTTCTGAGTCAGAGGTTCGGGACCTTGGCAGTTACTAAGCCCAAGGGGTTCGCTTAGTCAAGCTAATACGTGACCTGACTGTCACGTGTCCAAGACCAAGTTCGGTTCAGGTGAGCTATAGTCTGAGCAAGACTAAAGCGACTTAAGCTAGTTTGGGTTCTAGAGAGCTCTCTAGTAGAGTGGACGCAAGACTTAGTCTAGGATAAACCCCAAAGGTTTAATACTAAGTCAAGTCCAAGTTAGAGCTTGAAGAGGTAATAGGGGGTTCTTAATAAGGAAGGGATTCCTTATTAGGCACAGGAGGAGACAGATCAGGAGTTAGGATTCAGGAAGCTTAAGCCGAAGCTGGGGACTTAGGGTCACCAGCTTGCTTCTTTTATATACAAAAGTCGTCCCAACAGGGAGTGCTAACTATACTATTTTACTAGCCTAAAATAGTATAGTGCAAAAATACGGAAGGAAATTTCAGCAGAAATTTCCACAAAAATAACAAGTCCTTTTTCATGACCCAAGCCAGGCGTCATGCTCCAAGAACTTCTAATCCAGTCAAAGAATCAAACCAGTCTCACAAACCAGTCAATCAGTCAAATCATAACAAGGTCAAACAACAGTTTGACCGCCGCACTGAGTGTGTTCCAAACCATAACAGTTGAACTCCCCTAAATCGGTCAAGTATCTCACCACTCTCCAATTAATCTTGTGGGCATCTCTGAAGTACTTTAGGTTGGCATGATCGGTGTAAACCTTGGTTTGATGTGGTGAAGAGAGGAGAACATGTTTCCACCTTTGCAAGCCTCGGATTAGAGCTAGTAGCTCTCTATCATGCACATCATACCCTCTCTCTGCATTGTTGAACGTTTTGGAGTGATACCCTACTACCAGAGGGCATCCTTCCTCATCTCTTTGATATACAGTATAAGCAGCTGCTCGAGCGAGTCATCCCTAATGACTACTCTACTTATGAAACACATATGAAACACTACTGAGACGCAATCACTGATGTATATGAAACGAACATGAAACACTACTGAGACACATCAAACCTGGGCTGTGTCCATCACTGATGCCATGCCATCTGTCACGTTCTCTTTCTTTTCTTGGACTGCCTTGGGTTGCATCCGGGCCCTTATTGTTTCTTTACATGCCAATGGACTTACAGTTTGCGCCTTGACCCTTTTGGCTGACCTCAGACTGATTACTGTACGATAAGGATGACCTCTCATTGCTTACTGTACAAATATGCGCCCTGACCCCTTTCTAGCTCCCTATTTGCGCCCTGACATGATTCTGGTGACTGTACTTGTACCTGTCTGCGTAGGACTGCCTCTGCCTCTAGGAGTGGCCTCTAGTGGCCTCTTAACACGTTACCCATGTATATAAGGCCCTGTAACCTGTAGGATGGACTTTAGGTCTGTTCTCTTTGTAACAATAACAAGTCAACGTCTCCCCTCAACTTGTA
This sequence comes from Lactifluus echinatus, assembly GCA_003315975.1. Taxonomy (NCBI): domain Eukaryota; kingdom Fungi; phylum Basidiomycota; class Agaricomycetes; order Russulales; family Russulaceae; genus Lactifluus; species Lactifluus echinatus. The sequence continues at coordinate 24,508 of QFEA01002229.1, forward strand.
CACCCTCAGCTCCTTGGGCTCATTGCCCAACTTCGCTCAAGACAGACTAACGTCGACCTGAGGCTGTGAACCACTCCAGCCAGTAGCACGGTTCGACTTGGACACACTTAAGACTTGAGTGTGACACCATCAGTGGCACTGTATGCGCCCTGTAACATCATGGATGGTCCAGGTCGGTGGTAATTGGAGACGATACGTGATAGGGGAGATCTGTTCTGTGATAGGAAAAGGGCCTAGGCATCTGGGTGCAAGTTTGGGGGTGTGATATGGGAGTTTCAGGTTGCGCGCATCAAGCCACACTTTTTCTCCTATGTGGAATTGGGGTTTGGGTGTATGAGTGGTATTGTTCAGTGCTTGTTGGATGTGGTGTCTGCATTCTATCAGTTTCTGATGGCACTCCTCTATCATGTGATTGTTTGAGGTGTATTCTGAATCAAGGGCAATCTGAGGTACATATCCCATCAATACTTCTGATGGTGGTGTTTTTGTAGTGTTATTGGGGGTAGTGTTGTGTACAAAGGTGGCAAGTGGTAACCAGTCAGCCCAATCATTTTGTTGTAGGTTCCCAAAGAGGTGCAGGTACTGTTCAACCCATTGATTGTTCTGCTCTGATAGGCCATCAGTCTGTGGGTGGTAGGCAGTACTGATGTTCTGTTGGATTTTTAGTTTCTGACACAGGGCACGAGTAAAGTGGGAGGTGAAACAAGGGTCTCTGTCTGTGATTAATTTCTGAGGTGTTCCAAACCACCTGAATACATGTTCAAGGTATAGTTGAGCTATCCCTTCTCTGGTGATTGAGGTGTGACAGGGGAGGAAGAGTGCCGTGCATGAGCAGCCATGATCTACAATGGTGAGGATGGTGTCGAATCCTTTGCTAAGGGGCAGGGCTGTGATGAGGTCCATGGCCACTGTGGAGAAGGGTAAGGGGTCGTTGGCGATGGGGATTTTGTATAGGGGGATTTTCTTTTTGTGTGTGATGTTTTTGTTCTGTTGGCACATTGCACATCCTTTCACGTATTGATTGATCCATGTATTGATTCCTGGCCACCAATATTGATGTGTGACTTTGTAGATGGTGTTGTCTCTTCCCAGGTGTCCAGCAAGTGGAGAGTCGTGATATCGCTGTAGTATCAGTTGTCGTACTTCTTGGTCGTATGGTACCACTATCTGATTTTGTCTTGTATGCCAGATTCCTTTTATAAGGGTAAGATGATAGGGTTTTATCCAACATAGTATTCTGTGGTGTTGGGGTTGTTGTTGTAACCATACTACATCCATGAGTGGGTCCTTTGACAATGGTTCTGAGAGCAAGTTGATAAATGATAAACATTGAGGGTGAAAGGAGTGTGACGTCTTTGTTGTCTTGTTTTCCTTGATCTGCTTGTGGTGGTCATGATAACATATTGGGGGCCACGTGGATTTTTCCTGGGACGTGTTTGAGTTGTAAGTTGTATTCCTGGAGCTTGCTGAACCATCTTGCAAGTCTGCGATTGACTTTGCAAGGTGTTTTCCAATATAAGAGGTTGGCATGGTTGGTGAGGATGGTTACTGGGGTTTCAGTGCCTGCGAGGTGTGGTCTCCAGTGGTGCAATGCTTTGATAATTGCCAGGAGTTCTTGTTCGTAGATGTCGTAATTTCTTTCAGTTGGTGTGAATGTGGTAGAGTAAAATGCGATGGGATGTTGGACTGGAGTGCATTTTGAAGGGTGTATTTCTCCCTCCTACGAGAGTACAGCTCCCACACCATATGCGAACGCGTCCGTGGCTAGAAAGAATGGACGAGTGTAATCTGGTTGGCGTAAGATAGGGGAGGAACACATTAGTGATTTTAGCTGTTCAAACACCTGTTGTTGCTTTGTGGTCCATTGGAAGGAAATGTCCTTGTATGTTAGATCAATGAGTGGTCGTGCTGTTGTGGAGTAATGGGGGATGAAGTATTGGTAGTATCCAGTGAATCCAAGGAATGCGTGTATGTCCTTGACTGTGAGTGGTATGGGCCATGTCTTCACTGCTGACACTTTGGATGGGTCCATGTGGATTCGTCCTCCTTCTAAGACAACTCCTAGGAATTCAATGCGCTTTTGCAAGAATGCACATTTTTCTGGTCGAAGGAAAAGGTCATAGTCTTATAACTTCTGTAGAATGCGTTCTACACATTGTTGGTGGAATGTGGGGTCATCTTTGGTTGTAATGAGAAGGTCGTCCATGTAAATTACCAACCATCCCTCACAGATCTCCTCTTTAAATATGGCATTCATCATTGTCTGGAACATAGCAGGTGAATTGGTCATCCCAAAGAACATTACCATAGGTTCAAAAAGTCCTTGGTTCGTGGTGAATGCGGCTTTCCACTTGTCTCCCTTCTTAATGTGAATGTTGTTGTAGCCCCACTGGACGTCAAACTTAGTAAATAGGGACACGCCTCGTACTTTGGCAATGAGTTCGGGTATGAGTGGAAGTGGGTATTTGTTCTTGACCGTCCATTCATTAAGTTGTCTGTAATCCTGTACTGGGTGGAGTGTACCACTTTTCTTTTTGATGAAGAAGAAGGGGGCGGCATAGGGGCTCTTTGATGGTCGGATGTATCCTTTTGCTTGTTGTTCTGGCTGTGTAAGTGCATATGGACTTCCTTTTAAGTCACTGGGTGCTCCTGGTTTCAGATCTATCGCGTGGTCCCATTTTCTGCTATCTGGGAATCTTTGTGCTTCTGCATCGCTAAAGACTTTGGTAAACTTTCGGTAGGCTGGGGGAATAGTATTTCCTTCGGGGGAGTGGTCCATGGCATTGTTGGGTCGTTCATGATAGTTAGTTTGTCTGATGTTGGCTACTCTTCGTGCTGGTTGAGGTGTGCCTGCGACAAAGTCTAGTGATCATGCAATGAGGGGGAGTTGTTCTGTGTCCAGCCATCCCCTGGCCCAATCGATGTGAGGTTGCATGGCGGCAAACCAAGGGTATCCTAGGATGATCTTTTGTTCTCCCAAGTGTGTGAGGAAGAATCTCATGTTGGTGCGTCTGAGTCCTGTCTGTATTTGGAGGTCCACATAGTGTGTGATGTTTCCTGCTTTGTTTAGTGTTCCATCGATGTTGTAAACTGGTTGGGGGTTTCTCAGTTTCTTAATGTCCAGTCGTAATTTTTGTGCATAGTTTAAGTCGAAGAAGTTTTCAGTCGTGCCATAGTCTAATAGTACTGTGCTTTTAGCCCTCTGAGATCATGTGTGGAGAAAGAGTTTCATAGTCATTGATTTTCAGTTCGATAGGTACACATGATCTGGTAACTGATTCCTAATACAGGCTGAACGAATTAGGCAGAGGGAAAATTTGCACTGTTATTTTCTTCGGCACCATATCTCTACATGAACAGTTCCTTGTCATTGGTAGAGAGTGCGTTCATTTGTTGGAAGAGTGTATCAATATGCTCTTCTGGGTTCTGGTATTGCTCTTCGCTTGGGTCTCCTTCTTGCCAATCTATCAGGTTGGTGGCACAGTTATGTTGTTGCTTTGATGCACAGCAGTCTCATGCAAAGTGGCCTGGTTTGCCACAATTGTAGCATGCTCCTTGCGTGCACTGCTTGTTCTGGTCATTGGGTGTCTAGACTACTCATCCCTGGTAAGGGTTTTGTCCTCTATAGTTGTTTGGTGCTCGTGTGCGGTCTACGTCCATAGGGACCAGTGTGTTCCTCATGTTGGGTGGTGTGTTGCTGGAGTTATATTGTCTTTGTCCTCCAAACATTTGTTGGAACTGGTTAGGTCGGGGGAAACGTGGTGGATTGGAGTTTCTCTGCATTGACCAATTCTGAGGTCGGTTCTGCCAATTGTTCCACAAGTTAGGGCGTGGTCCAGTGTTCTATGGGTTTTGGGCTGGTGCTCTTTTACAAAAGATGGCGTCTATGAGTTGACGTGAGCGAACACTTTCAATGGCTCTGTTCTTGGTATCTTCATACGTATACACCATTGGGGGTTTGAGTACATCTTCTAGTACTGATTTAGGGAGTGCGTTGAGAAACAGCTGAGTGACTGCATGGTCTCCTGCTTCGTATTTTGCGAGGTGAACATTCTGTTCGAATTCTTGAATGAATTCATCAATGAGTGGCCATTTGACCCACATTTCTTGTAAGTGCATTCTGGTGTGTGGGACCTTCTGGGTGTCCATGAATTGTTGTTGGAACTCATCTATGAATTGGTTCCAAGTGTCCTCATCGTCATCCATGTCTGGGTGGAGAAGGTCAACCCATTCTCCCATAGTTCTGACCCAGTTTTCGACTTTCGGTCCTTGTATGAGTGTGAGCGCAATGGCAATGCATTTGATGTATGACCGTAGGGCTGTTACATCCATATTGACATGAAAGTATGCTTTGAGGGCATCTAAAAATGCGTCGGTGTTTCCTCTGTCTCCGTCAAATATGGTGGGTAGTGCTCCCATGATTTTTGCATCTCCTACAATGACGACATTTGGTGCTGGGTTTTGTGCATTTGGGTTGTTTGGGTCTCCTCCTCCTCCTTTGTTTCCTCTGTTTCCTCCGCCTCCACCTCTACCTCCACCTCTACCTCCTCCACGAAGTGGGGGAAAGTATGGTCTCTGAGGTCTGTAGTCATCTGGGTTGGTTGGCTTTCGTCCAAAGACTTCTTTCAATTTCTCGGCAGGCGTATTGAATCTGGAGCTAGTGAGTGTAGAAGTTCTTGGTGGGACAGTGGATGTTGATCCTTGGATTGGCAAGGGGGGTCTAGTTAGGGTAGTCATGACTTGGGTAGCTGTGGCAGTAGACGACATTCTCTTCAGTTCTTCTGGTATGTCTGCAATGGGTCATGTGGTAGTGTCGTGGATAGCTTCTAAGGACTCTGCTGACGTTTCTGTAGTGTCTGAGGGTGCTGGGGTATATTCTCTAGTTGGTGGTGTTTCTTCTTTGAGTGGTGGTGTAATAATCCTTGACAGGGGGATGAAGTCTCTGTATGTGTCGTTTGCATGGTATGTCCCTTCCTTGTTGTATTTGTCAACTTCTGTGGCTGCTTTACCAATGTAGCACTTGTGGGTTCTGTCTTCAATGAGGATGTGATACCACTTTCGTCCTTTGAATGCTAAGATGTTACGGTTTCCTACCTTACATGCCTTACTTTTTCCTTTTTTTTGTTACGCGTTTTTCTTCAGGTCATGTGACTTCAGGTCACATGACCCAGCATCACCCGACTGGTGATTGGCCCTGTTTACCTACGCTTTGGTTCTGTTTGGGGGAGGAACACTTATGGTTCCTCCCTAATCAGGATACTTTGCCCATGTGGGGACATTTCCCACTGCGGCGTTGTTT
>QFEA01002231.1:0-16757 GCA_003315975.1 Lactifluus echinatus
GGGAGCATTCAAGACAAATAGGGGTACATTCGAACCAATGGTCATGTTCTTTGGAATGACCAACTCGCCAGCCACCTTCCAAGCAATGATGAACCACATCTTCAAGGATCTCATTGACGGGGGATACATGACAGTGTACATGGATGACATCCTGATCCACACCCCCAAAGACTACAAGCTACACCGACAAATCGTGGAGCAAGTACTCCAAGTGCTCCAAGACCACGACCTCTATCTAAAGCCCAAGAAATGCACGTTCGAAGTGCCTAAAGTCGAATACCTTGGAGTGATCGTCTCCGAAGGACACGTAGCCATGGACCCAGTCAAGGTGGAAGGAATTCGCCAATGGAAAACACCACGCAACCTGAAGGATGTCAGGAGCTTTCTAGGGTTCCTGAACTTCTATCAGCGATACATCCAAGGGTTTAGTGCAAGGGCCGCACCATTAAACAAACTGGTGGCCCACTGCGCCAAGGGAAACAAATTCAAGTGGACCGAGGAAGAGGAACGCGCATTCAGAGGACTGATAATAGCGGTCACCGAAGCACTGATGTTGAAACAACCCAACTTCGACAAGCCATTCATTGTGGACACAGACGCATCCCAGATAGCTATGGGAGCGGTGCTACAGCAACATGACGAACAGGGGAAGCTAAGACCCATCGCGTTCCTGTCCAAAACACTCAACCAACAACAACGAGGTTGGGATGTGTACGACCGAGAATTATTCGCGGTAGTAGAATCCCTAAGAGTCTGGCGACGTTACCTGCTTGGGGCAAGACACCAAGTCTTAATTCGAACAGATCACAACAACCTGCAGTATTTCAAGAAGCCACAAAACTTGAACCGCAGGCAAGCCCGCTGGATGCAGGAAATGGCGGACTATGACTTCAAGCTGGAGCACAGACCCGGGAAACAGAACCAAGTGGCGGATTTCTTGTCACGCCCGTTTATAGACGAAGAAGAGGACAACAAAGGTGTGGTCCTCCTCCCAAGGGCACGATTTGCCAAGATGGAATTTCCAAAAGACACAGAACACTGGCGAGCAATACTGGCTCGGTATTATGACCACCCCAGCGCCGGACATCCAGGAATAGAACGGACCAAGACACTCCTAAAAAGGAGGTTCGAGGGAGACGACGTTAACCGGTTCACCGAACAGTATGTGCGCAGGTGTGCCATCTGTCAAGAAAATAAAGTATGCAATGCACAAAGGAAGGCCCCCACATACCCCATCGACGTACATCCCGACCAAGGACCGTTCCAGAGTGTGTCCATTGACCTAATCACAGATCTACCACCTAGTCACAAGTACGACGCAGTACTGACTATCGTAGACCAGGGATGTTCTAAGGCGACCAAGTTCCTGCCGTGCACAAAAGAAATCACTGCAGAAGGAGTGGCGGCGCTGTACCTCCGCCACCTAGTTCCATTCTTCGGTACACCATCTAGGGTCATATCGGACAGAGACCCCAGATTCACCTCGGGGTTCGCCAAAGAACTGTGCAGACTAATGAACACCACACAGAACATATCCACCGCGTACCACCCACAGACCGACGGCCAGACCGAGCGGCTGAACCTCTGGCTGGAACAATACTTACGACTCTGGGTGGCCAACGACCAGGACAAGTGGAGCGAACACTTACCGATGGCCGAGTTCGCACACAACGCGTGGCCCTATGAGAAGACAGGGTATTTGCCCCACTTCATGCTGATCGGGTATGATCCGGAGGTACGCTTTGACAGCACCGCAGCAGAAGTACCCACAGTCGAAGAGCACCTGTGGTGCATCAAGAAGGCCCGCGCAGACGCCACCAGGCTTCATCAGCAGGTGGCGCCCTACATTACCAAGCGCAAGTTCGCTGACAGAGACAAGGTCTGGCTGGACGGCCGGAACTTGAAGACATACCACCCAACCACTAAGCTGGCGCCTAGACACTATGGACCATTCAGAGTCCTGTGGAAAATAGGGGAAGTGGCATATGAGGTGGAACTTCCGGTGCATTGAAAGATCCACAATGTGTTCCATGCAAACCTACTATCCCCCTATGTGGAAACCGAGGAACACGGACCCAATTATGAACGGCCACCAGCTGACATTGTGGATGACGAAGAAGTCTGGGAAATCGACCAAGTTCTAGACTTGCGCACCTTTGGATGCCGCCGCAGCAAACAGTACCTGGTCAGCTGGAAAGGATACCCCCAATCAGAAAACTCCTGGGTCAGCAAGGATGACATGAACGCTGACAAAGCCATTGCAGATTATGAAGCACGAACCACGGATCACCAAGCACACCCCAAGCGCCGAGGATGGCGCAGGACTTAAGAGGGGGGTAATTTCCACATACCACAGCATGCCAGACAACCTTTCCCGCTTCCTGGAACGCATCACAGCTTCCCAAATACACCAGTTCCCATCTACACTCGACGCCATCCCACCTGAACACCGCCAACAATTCGTTCAAAACTACATCCTCCGAGACCTACCAAACCTAGTCGCCCAAATACAAAGAGAAGACCCGTCCCTTTTCGAAGAATCCTACCAACACCTCCTGAACACCGCCAGAATATGTCTACTCCACTTACACCGACTCGCACTGTCCACTTCGCAGACACCCCAGACATCATCGCGCCCCAACCCCTTCCTTGTACCTCCACCCTTACACTCGTCAACGGCACAGGAGAACCTTTTCGTAGTGCCCTCTTCCCCGACACTGACGCTGCAGTACCCAGAAGCAGTGGGACAAGCACTCCAGACACAGCAGACGGGCCCACTAACACAGGAACAACTGCGCCCACTCCAGATGGCATGGATCGCCAACACCAACTGGCGTGCACTAACCCCGACTCCCCAGAACTCTCGGACACTCCAGGAGAACCAGACCAATCCATCACCCCCTTCCGCAAACCGCAAGAGAAAGAGGTCATTGACCTCACTACTGACGATGATTCCTCTGAAGAAGGCGAAACCAGTAGCAGCGAGTACTCCACCGACGCAGATATCAGGCGCAGGCTCAAGCAAGTCATGATCAAGTCGAGCAACGAGGCCATTGACAAAGCACTCGACAACCTGGAGACCTCGGACGACATTGACCGCACGCAACGGGCCATCTGGGTCAAGGACCACCTGGAGCAATGCCAGAAAGTCAGGGAAGCCAACTGCGCAGCAGTCGAAGCTGGGAGCCCACGCCTAGGCAAACGCAAGAGGACGGAACGCGACGAGACCCTAGTCGTGACACAGAGATGGAAGACCACTGCTAGGGAGGCGGTAGAACGCATCTGGAATGAAAAGAAAGCCCTAGACGAAGAAATTGACGATGAAGATCCCCAAACGCCACCAGACGCCACCTTTTACCTGGAGACTAGCACGCTGGAAGAAGAACTAGACCGTGCACTCCCATACCAACACCCCCGATACCCCTTCATCCTGAACCAGGAAAGCAACCCTGGGTACACCACACGACTGATCGCAGATTATGCAGGAGTGTACCAAACCGCCAGGTACCAGGCCATCGACATGAACCGCATACGCCCAGTCATGAGACTGATGATGGGATGCGGACAGCCTATCTGGGTACAGGAGCTGATGGCTAAGCCAAGAGTGCTTCCAGGACCACAGATTACGGCCTTCATACAGCGCCTGTTGGAGGGCGAAGAAGAACACACTCCATATGTCAACCAGGCCATCGCACGCCTGGACTCGCCATTCCTACGCGGTGAGATACTACGATGGAGGGCCATGAACAAACTCTACTGCGAGGTGGCCGACAATCAACGTCACTGGGTCAAGAAGGCTAGGGAAATAGAAGACAAGCTGCGTTCAGCACGCATCCTGATCAAGCAGTACCGAGGCGAGATGAACGAGAGCCGCTACAGACTCCAAGCGGCCCATGCCTACCACCAACTCTGGCCACACCTCCAGTTTGTTGCACGTAATGGCCGAGACACTCAAAGTCGCGGTGACTTCAGTGCGTACCAAGCTAGGTTGGCAGCAGCGGGCACTCCTTTCGCTATCCCTCGCAACATGAACTCCATTCGCATGGCCACTGCCAATGACATCGACAGCTGGTTCAATGACGCTGATGGCCTGCAGGACCAACAGAACACTACGGACTGGGACTAGATTGGCTGGGACAGCCAATGGACCTAGTGGGGGGTAATGTTATGACTTCTTTCTCTGGCTTGCATTCAGGGCCTCGACTGATTACACATACCGATGGACTAATACACTACGATTACGAATCCAGGATGACAAAGCGTTGATTACTGTACATTACTGATACGATGACTGATGCGCTGACTGAAGCGCTGACTGAGATAGCTTACTGATGCTGACTGACCCCTCAGTCAGCATGCTTACTGTACACTAGACACGCTTACTCATAGGTAGCACGTAGCCCTATATAAGCCCTGTATGACGTAGTGAACAGACCCTAAGTCTGTTCTCCTTGTGACAATACCAAGTCGCTTGACCCTTCCCCTCTGCTTGTGCACCACCGCTCCTCAAGGCCCATTGCCTTGACTTGCCCAGAGACAGACACACTTTGGCTGAGGACGTGACACTCCGTCCAGTAGCAGCCTTAGTCGATACGCGTAGGACTTGCGCGTAACATACAAACTCTGAAGTTTTCACTGAAGAAAGAGCGGTTCAACTTTACTGGTGGTTGGCAGACGGCGCTAAGTGAGATGAAGAGGACGGGGAATGCATGCACTACCAAGGATCTACTTGCACATTTGCTCACCGAGGATCGCCAGGCCACTACCGATGCTTTACTACGTGCCCTATCAGATAGCGATGAAGATGACAATGACGACAACGATGGCGAGTCCGAGGATGGTCTATGCGATGACGATGTGGACAACGATAACGATGACATCGACGAAGAATAAGCTTTACTACTCATGTTGTTTGTCATCATTCGTGTACCTTGATCATATTGCCTGCACCTGTGTAGTTTCATTTGACTCAATTGTTTGCTTGTGCTTCCATAAACACCCCCATAAACACCTGAAAGGAATAATATGGAGGTGGCAGCTCAGATTGCTCAGATCTGAGACTCAAACGCTCAGGGTCAGTCTGAGTTCAAATGTTACACGCAAGTCCTATGCGTATCGACTAAGGCTGCTACTGGACGGAGTGTCACGTCCTCAGCCAAAGTGTGTCTGTCTCTGGGCGAGTCAAGGCAATGGGCCTTGAGGAGCGGTGGTGCACAAGCAGAGGGGAAGGGTCAAGCGACTTGGTATTGTCACAAGGAGAACAGACTTAGGGTCTGTTCACTACGTCATACAGGGCTTATATAGGGCTACATGCTACCTATGAGTAAGCGTGTCTAGTGCACAGTAAGCATGCTGACTGAGGGGTCAGTCAGCATCAGTAAGCTATCTCAGTCAGCGCTTCAGTCAGCGCATCAGTCATCGTATCAGTAATGTACAGTGATCAACGCTTCGTCATCCTGGATTCATAATCGTAGTGTATTAGTCCATCGGTATGTGTAATCAGTCGAGGCCCCGAATGTGAGCCAGAGAAAGAAGTCGTAACATCAAACCTGTTTTTTGTTGATTCCCCTCCAAGCCCTCCCTCAATTCAACGCAAAATACCCCACCAATTTTTTATTTGCCCTTTGGCCTCTTTGGCCTAATGCCTGGACAACATTTAGCAGTTGGCGCCCAAACTGTAACCCCGGATGTTGTACGAGTAGGCGGTAGGTATCGAGTGGGAAAGCTACTTGGTGCTGGGACTTTCGGTAAGTCAATCTGAAGGCCATTTAGGCCATCATACTACATCATTCTGTTTAGGAACGGTTTATCTGGGAAGGGACATCAAGAAGGGGTGAGATGTAGCTGTGAAACTTGAGGTTGCCCCGGAATGGGAAGTACCCTTATTCTCCCCCACACTGACTTTCCTAAAATGGCAATATCGATAAGATCAGATCAGATAGTAACTGTCAGCTTTCTCGCACTTGTACTACTCTATGTCGACGTTCAGCATGTTCAGCATTCAACGCTCATAACTCCCTCATCATCTGTAACATCATCTAATAACCAGTCTTTCCTTTGCCAAATTGGAGCCAATCTACACCTCATTGCAACATTGCCTTATTGCATGTCATGTGTTCTCATCAGAATGAGTGGGTCTAGAGCGGTAGAACATTGCAGTGCTTGTTTCTGGTTGCCATGTCATTGGTGATGATCCTCTTGTCGTCCTCATCTGCCTCTCCTTTCCTAGACATGTCTTTGCTAGCCTCAAAAATGAGCCACCCTTACATTCCAGCACTTGCAGCATACGGTGGTCCTGGAATTGGACCTGGTACTTTAGTCCTTCAAGGAAATCTCCAATAGTCTTGATGTTCTCACTCATGGCTTCTTCAAATGTCAAACCCTCTCACAATGCTTCTTGGAAATCTTGTACATCATCGTCATCGTTGTCATTGTCGTCATCGCCATTGTCATTATTGTCATCACTGTTGTTGACATCATCATCGCCATCCTCTCTCTCACTAACAGCTGTTCCAGGGGCTGTCTTGTCAAGTTCTGCAACATTCTGAGGTGCCAAGAGATCTTCGCCAGGTGGTTTCAAGAGGGGGTGACTCCATATTGGGGCTGTCTGCTGACGTCTTACTTCGAGGAAGAACAGCGGTGAAACTGGCTGAACAGCTTGAACAAGATGTTTGCAGAGTAGGAACCGGTTGAGGACCATTGCAGGACAGGTACAGACCCACTGCTTTACATCTGGCTGATAAGCTTCATTGATAGGCATTGTTATAGGTGTTTTCAAGAGTTTCTTCCAATTCCGCTTGAATTGCTTATGCCACGATGGGAGCTCTCGGTAACAGCCAGTATCTGTAAGTAAGCATTCCAATTTTCAATAATATGATGGTGCAAGTTTGACGATTAGAATCCAGACTAGAAGATCACACCGTGGCATGTGAAAGTGATGGAGGAAGTCACGCTTTATTTGTCGCCAACTGGATTAAAGGTAAGTTTCGGAATTCTCAAAGGCTGATCCATACTTACTGGCTTTCTAGAATCATTGTTGTTTTCAAGATGGGTATCTCTGGATGTGCCGATCGTGCCCACAGCTCCCACCGGCCCTTTCGATACCAGTTTTCCCAAAGGTATGCCCATGCCTCTTGTAAGTCGTATTTAATGCAGAACTCATACATTTGCCGAACAGCCCACTTCTTGATCCCCTCAGGACTCGGGTGTACATACCCTGGAATCAAAGGATGGACACAGTAATGCCTTTCTAGCATTGCAACAATTGGCTGGCGGTAAACACCTGGGCAAAATGTACGTTGGGTTCCATTCTGTAACCCCTCCTCATTTTCGTCATCACTGTTTTCAGACTCATGTGGAATGATAGGTCCCTGCGACGAAGCTGATGCAACATGGAGGGGAGGTACCTTGATGGTGATACGTAAGTCATTAGTTACCTGATCAGCATCATGATGATGTGGTTTACAAGCAGGAGTGGGTTCTGGGGCTGATATCGATGGTGCCTTTCGCGCAGGAATGGTGATGGATAAGGTATTGGTTGCCCCTGTAGTCGTGTTCAGGATACTCATGTTTGTTTGTATAGGGTGTATATTTTCTATATCATCAGGTACACCACCCTCATATTCTTCAGCATCAGCTCGTCCAGGAGGGATAAAGGTAATGTCGATAAATGGAAATTCTATATGGGCCCGCTGAACATTGTATGGTGTCGTAGTGAGTTTTGCCTGACTCAACCGAGTCCACACTGCTCGACGGAGGTGCCACCAGCATAAGTTGATCTTCGCTTTCCAGACCTCTTTTGCCATACTGATTTCTGCCATGTCTTTATCAACATGCATGAAGACCAGATCTATGCCATACGCCTCTTTGATGCATGTAGCTCATCCCGTGAGTGCTTTCTTTCGTTTGCCCTGCTCTATTGATGTTGCAGTTGACAGAAGGCAATATGATACTGGAAAGCCTGCATTATCATACTCCGCCATCACACTGTATAGCTCAAGGTGCTTTGAATTTGTATTATCTGCTTAGATTTGTAAGCTTACTTTTCTCAAAGGTTAGATATAGCTTACACGTCGCATCAAGTCCCACTTCGATTATCTTCCTGTGTAATGGCCTCTCGATCTTCTTCATACCCCAACAGAGTATATTGACCCCTTCAGGAACATTCCTTGGTGAGAAAACATCAACGTTGTCTCCATATTCATTGAGAAGCTTTCGTGCTGATGATAGCTGTAGATCGTCACGACGCCAGAACATCTGGCTCATCTGCATCCAAGCTGTGTGGATCTGTGCTGACATTACGGATGGATACATTGCCTGCACCTTTCCGACCATTGTAACTGGTGTTAACCACTCGACATTCTCTCGAATTATATCCACTGCACCAGGTGGCATGGCAACATCAACATAATGTACATGCTTCGCATGATGATCAAGTCGAATGGTAATCATCTTATCCCCTCCTGGCACGCTTTCTCGGCAAGTAACACATAGTTGGCTGTGGCATGGATACCACTTCATTCCAGTGTTATCGCGATGTCGCACATTTGGTGCTTTGGAAATTTTTGATCTCTTCTTTCACACTTCATCCTGGCTGCACCAAAACCGTGTTTGGTGCCCCATTTGCTGTTGCTTATGATCCTTCACACTAATCTGGTAAATATCATATAGCACTAGCATTGGGCATGCACTCACGTAAATCTATATCCTGTTACCTTCCAGATTTCCTTTGCAACTATGTCGATGCGCTCCCTATCTGACACCAGAGGGTCATTTGGAACTGTGTAAGTCCCTCTGAACTCTATGTTGTTGTGTGTTCTGAATTCTGTTCGAAGGGAGTCAAACGTTTCCTCTCTGGTATCAAATATCTGTAGATTCTACTGTTAGTCCTATTTTATATCGAGAATAAGTTACTGACCATCATGTAACCTTTAGAATCAAGTTCGTCCTCACTCTCATTGAGAATGGCCTCTACCCGAGGTCTGCTCGATATTCTTTCATCTCCTGACATGTTTTCATCCATCCTCTTGGCTTTCTCACCCACTGTGTGCTTGTTGAGCTCCTGTTCCTTTTTTGTTCCCTCACGAACTCTTTGAGCCTTCTTAGTTTGCCTATCTCGCTCTCGACAATGGTCACAGGTTTTATGTGGAAAGTCTATGGGCAGGAGATGTTTACACCATGTCTTGGAACATTTTTTTGTAGAAGGATGAGTGTCATTGTCCATTGCACTGAGTGGAGGAGGTTATGCATTGTCACTATTCGACTCGAAAAGCTTGTCTACATGTCACATGACTTTCATTTGTAATGATATTTGGTTGATATTTGTTCTCCTTTCTTTTTTTAGAAATGTCAGTGTGGGGGAGAACTGGGTCAGCTCGGAATGGGGCTCAAAGCTTGAGCGTGAATACAACGTTTATCAGGCAATTTCAGGAATCTGTGGAATTCCCAAGATGCTTTGGTACGGGATGGAAGGGCGATATAATGTCATGGTGCTCAGCCGCCTTGGGTGCACACTCGAGGAAATGGCACAACTGAGTGTGCTTGGTGCCAACACCGTATTCACTTACGCAAAACAGATGGTATTTTTTCCCTGTGCTCAAAGTGCACCTTTATTTATGTCTCGTTCTAAGCTTTCGGTTCTCAAGTCATTGCATGATCACCATTACGTTCATCTCAATGTTAAACCAGACAATTTCATGATAGGTACTGGTAACAGGTCGAGCTGAGTCTTTCTTATCGACTTCAGACTCACTTGGCTCTTCCGCAACCCAACCACTCATAATCACATCACGCAAGTCAAGGGACTTGACATCACTGGCACTGTCTGTTATTCGTCGATCAACAATCATCTCGGGCTAACACAATCACGACGCGACGATCTGGAGTCATTGGCATATGTTATTGTTTATCTAGTGAAGGGACATCTACCCTGGCAAGGCATCGCTGTCCATCCCGGTCAAGTCCATCATGACAAAGTTTTGAAGTTAAAGCAAGTGACAACGGCCAAGGCCCTTTGTGAGGGTCTGCCACAGCCGCTTATCAAGTTTATTCAGTACATACGGTCCCTCGGCTTTGAAGACAGACCAGACTATCGGTACCTGCACTCCCTCCTCGCGCAGTGCATACTGCCGCTCGATCAGACGTCACCGACAACACGGACCGAGCCCTGACTCGTCACTGGCCAATAGGGTTGTCATTTATAGAAAGGCAGTTGCAAGTATGTGATCTCTAATAATTCGTTGGAAGCAAACTCAAAGGAACTATAGATGCTGTTGTCACCATCTCCTAATGTAGGTGGAGACCCGGTGATGTGGCTACCTCTCACGCAATCTTAACGTCTCAATCCCATCATTCCCATGTATCGCCAACGTCTCTCACCCCCTTCTTGATTTTGTTTTAGACACTCCTCCACAGTATCATGCTTCACTGTGCTCTGCGACTGTGAACCTACCCATGGCCCTTTTGTAGTACCATGCTGTATGTATGAGACGGATGCAGCTCATGTTGTAATAGAATACATCATGTCTCAAGCAACTGGATCTCACGCGCTGTCAAAATGCAGGCTGAGGGGTTACGCTTGACACCACGCCGCTTTCGCGAGGGTGCGAAGGAAATACAGATGAGGAATAAAAGACATGAAGATGAAGAAGTGAGAAGATCAACACAGGGAATGGTGGCTCGCTCGTCAGTCTGAACTCCCACATGAACACAAATATGGGGGAAAATCTGGGGTGATACTCGGTGACGTCCTTCACTGGCGTCCTCGAGGATGCTGCACCCTTTTATATTCGCAGGCTGCGATCTACTTACACACAGTCAAGTACTACTGAGACCAGAAAAAGTAAAGAGAAAAGGGAAAATAATGAAAAGCGCGAGAGCACATGAGAACGGTTACGTTGGCGACACTTGGCCCAATGTTGTAAAATCTAAGCAACAAGAATGTAAAATAAATCTATAGTATAGGGGAAAGCAAGATAGTGAATGTGAGGGAGAGTGGAAGCCCAGAGCAAGCATAAGGCCAGTGAGTGGTGGCATGTCGGCTGCGCACCTTTGGGTAGTGCGGGTCGTTGGGCAGTGGCGGCGTGTCGGCTGCACACCATTGGGCAGAGTGGGTCGTGGGGCAGTGGTGGCGTGTCGGCTGCGCACCTTTGGGCAGCGCTGGTTGTTGGGCGATGGGCAATGTTGGGCGATGGGCAATGGGCGAGTCCAAAAGGCTTGGAGCTCAAAGACGAGCCAAGCCACACGTGAGCCGGTGGAGCTGGTGGAGCCATGCCGGTAGCCGAAAGCTTGGCTCAGCTAGGCTTTTTCCGAATTAGCTGGAGCTCGCTAGAGCCCAGTTCTATTCTAAGCGGCTAGGAACCAGCTCAGCTCTCGGCTAGCTCCGGCTCCAGAGCCGCCGCAACACTACTCTGCCTTCATGTTGTCTGCGTCCACCCAAGAGTTCTCTGAATTTGGGAAGCCTTTCCAGCTAACCAAATATTGACGCTTGTGGCTTTGTCCTATGACTCAAGTGTCCAAAACGCGATCTATCTCCCATTCCTCTTCTCCGTTGACAATATCTGGTGGCGGCTGTTCATAGTTCACTCCATGTTCCTCAGTGTTACGATACTGGACTTATCGTACGTTACATTGGACTTATAACCCTTACAATATGCCTTTCCTTTTCTTTTCCGTTCCCTTTGTATGTGTACTGCCTTGTTACGCTTTGTTTACTTAAGTAGTGTCTTTTCTTAGACTCGTGACTCATTACTAGGAGACTGTGCTCCTAGTAGACTGTGCTCCTACTATACTGTGGACTGTGCAACTACTATAAGATACGACTCATTCCTAGGACCCTAGATGACTCACCTCTTGTAGTATATAAAGACTGGTACTTTGAGGACAATGCCTTAAGCTCGTTCTCCTTTTGAATACAGGCAACTGTAGACCAGAACTAAGCGATCCCCTTAAGTCCTTTCCTCCCTAAGAAAGTCCTTAAGTCTCTAAGCTATCTAAGCGGCTCTACGCCTTAGAATCGACACAGTAAACTCTCCCTTGAACCAGAACACAGGATACTTTAGTTATCGCCACTAAAGTCAGAACACCAGAACGAACGACCTCTACTCTGTTGTAGTAGACGAACGAAGGCACCGTTAGTTAACTCTAAGTGACCATGTTAAGCAAACGAAACCCCGAACGAACGACACGCAAACCTGAGCGTGACACTCGGTTTCCACATAAGGGGATAGTAGGTTGACATGGAATACGTTGTGGATGGTCCACTGATCTGGGAGCACCAGTCTGTACATGACTTCACCTAGTTTGCGCTCCACCCAGAATGGGCCATATCGCCGAGGTGCTAGCTTGTGGCTGGGGTGGTGTGTCTTCAGATTGCGCCCATCTAACCATACTTGGTCACCTTCGCTGAACTGCCTGATGGTGGTGTAGGGTCCCAAGTGTTGATGGATCTTTGTGGCGCTCTCCCTAGCCTTTTGGAGGTTTCTGAGACGGTCTTCCACTGCTGGCACTTCAAGTGGTGGAATAGGATCTCTGGGTTGTGTCCAAATAAGAGGTAGTGGGGCAAGTAGCCCGTTTTTTCATGGGGCCAGCTGTTGTGCACAAATTCTGCAACTGGCAGTAGTTTTGCCCAACTGGCTGGATCATCTGCTACCCATAATCGGAGGTACTGCTCCAACCACTGGTTCATGCGTTCTGTTTGGCCGTCCATCTGGGGGTGGTATGCTGTGGACATGTTCTGTTTGGTTCGGGTGAGGTGACACAGTGCTTGTGCAAATTTGGAGGTAAAACGCGGATCTCTATCTGATATTACTCTTTCTGGGGTGCTGAAGAATGGCATCAGGTGTCTGTAATATAGTGTTGCGATGCCTTCTGCAGTGATTTCTTTAGTGCAGGGAATGAACTTGGTCACCTTGGAACACCCTTGATCCACAATGGTGAGCACCGAGTCGTATCCACTACTCACTGGTAAGTCAGTGATAAGGTTGAGTGAGATGCTACGAAATGGCCGTTTTTCTGGTTGTACATCCAGCGGGTAGGTCGGTGCCTTCTTTGACACAGTGTGAACTTTGTTTCTTGGCAAGTTGCGCATCCCTGCATGTATCATTTTGCAAAGCTGTTCATTCCTTTTCCTTCATATCGTTGCTTTAGAAGTGCTTGGGTGTGCTTCACTCCTGGGTGTCCCACGGTGATGTGATCATGGTATCTGGCAAGTATTTCTTGGCGCTGCTCCAGCTCTTCTGGGAATCGTGCTTTGGCGAACCGTGCTGGTGGTAGCATCACCAGTCCTTTGTTGTCTTTTTTTTCTTCTGTGAATGGTCTGGATAAGAAGTCAGCTACTTGGTTCTGTTTTCCTGGGCAATGTTCCAATGTGAAGTCATAGTCGGCCATTTCTTGCATCTACCTTGCTTGTCTTCAGTTCAGGTTCTGGGGCTTTTTGAAGTACTGTAGGTTATTGTGGTCTGTCCTGATCAGTACTTGGTGTCTTGCTCCCAATAAGTATCGTCTCCAGACTCGCAGGCTTTCGACCACTGTGAAGAGTTCTCTGTCGTAGATGTCCCATCCCCTCTGCTGTTGGTCTAGTGTCTTAGACAGGAATGCCACTGGTTGGAGCCTGCCTTCTTTGTCGTGTTGCTGTAGTACTGCTCCAATCGCAATTTGCAACGTGTCGGTGTCTACAGTGAATGGTTTATCGAAGTTAGGCTGTTTCAGCATTGGCGCTTCTGTTACTGTAGTGATTAGTTCCCTGAATGCCTTTGCTTCTTCGTCCTTCCATTGGAATTTGTGTCCTTTGGCGCAATGGGCGACCAACTGGTTTAGTGGGGCTGCTTTCGCGCTGAATCTGCAGATGTATCTTCTATAGAAGTTGAGGAATCCCAAGAAGCTCCTGACGTCCTTGAGATTCCTTGGTGTCTTCCATTGTCAGATTCCTTCCACCTTTACAGGGTCCATGGCCACTTGTCCAGCGGACACGACCACTCCTAGATACTCTACCTTGTCCACTTCGAAGGTGCACTTCTTTGGCTTCAGGTATAGATCATTGTCTTCCATTAGCTGGAGCACCTTGCGCACGATTTTCCTGTGCAGTGTGTAGTCCTTGGGTGTGTGTATCAGGATGTCATCCATATATACTGTGACATATCCTTCGTCAATCAGCTCTTTGAACAGGTGGTTCATCATGGCTTGGAACATTGCTGGGGAGTTTGTCATACCAAAGAACATGACCATTGGTTCGAAGGTGCCTCTGTTGGTCTTGAAGGCTCCTTTCCACTGGTCTCCTGCTTTGATGTGGATGTAGTTGTACCCCCATCGTACGTCCAACTTGGTGAACAGTTCTGCTTTCTGGTCGGCTCTGGCTGTGAGTTGATCTATGAGTTCATCAATGAGTGGTAGTGGGTAGTTGTTGCACAGCATCCATTGGTTCAACTTCCTATAGTTGATGATTGGTCGTAGTGATCCATCCTTTTTCTTGATGTAGAAAAAGGCTGATGTGTATCTCGACTTGCTGGGAATGATGTATCCCAGCTTTAGTTGTTCATCGATCCATTTCTTTTGCACCTCTTGCTCCTCCACTGTTAAAGGATATATCTTGCAGTCTATAGTGTCTGGAGCTTTCTCTTTTAGGTCGATTGTGTGATCCCAAGGTCTAGATTCTGGGAATCGCTTCACTGCTTCTTCATCGAACACTTTGGTGTACTTGTGATACTGCTTGGGTACTATCTGGTACCACTTCTTTTCTTTCTTCGGTGCCGCTCTTTCTGCCAGTTGTTGTGCAACCATGGCCTTTCCAAACCTCATGAAAATCTCTTCTCCTTTTTTCAAGAAGGGGCGGTTCTGGACCATGGTGGTGCACATTCCTGCTACCTTGGTGCACTTCCCTCCCTTGGGTGTTGCTGCTCCGGCTGTTTTGATGATCACCGTTGCGTCAAAGGTGCCTTGTGCCCAATTGGGTTTGGGGTCCACTGCTACAAACCATGGGTAGCCTAGGACCATGTGGTCTCCACCCATTTCTGCAATGTAAAAGCATAGAGTATGTGTTTGGATTCCTGTGGCCACTTCTAGGTCAGTGTACTTGGTGATAGTGCCGCTTTTGTTGTACGTTCCATCTGCGTTGTGCAGTCGTCTTGGTTTTGTGAGCAGTAGCATTCCGAGTTTGTGTCTGTCCACAAATTCTTGGCTGATGAAACATTCTGTGGCGCCACTGTCCACAAAGGCGATGAGGTCAGCCGTTTTCAGTGCAATTTGGAATAATACTGGTAGTCTCATTGCATTAATCTTGGGCATAAATACATCCTCAGGTCTCTGAGGCTGGTTAGTTCACCATGTCTTCTCCTCGTGGCTTCGGTCCACTGTGCCCAGGTTTCTGGTCTATCATGAAGTGTGATCGTTTCCACTAGTTTGTAGTCGCCCAATCCTTTCTTGAAGAATTCATGGATCACTGGGTCATCCAAGTGGTATTCTGCCTTCTCAGCTTCTGTTTCGAATGCAGCTATGAACCCGTCAATATCTTTGTTTTGCATCCTTAGCTGGGTGATGCGCTGTACTGCCATGGGTCACTCTGTCATGTCATGCCAGTCTGTGAGGAACTTGTCCTCAAATTCTTCGTATAGGGTCAGGTGTGGAGGTGTTGGGATGTTATTTTCCATGATCCAGTCTGTCATTCATCTCTTCCAGGCATCCACCCTGTCTCCTTCAATGTAGGTCAGTGCGTGGGCCACCTTGTCCAGATTATTGGTCATTACTGCAGTATTCCAGTTGGTGAACTGGTAGAGCTTTAGTGAGTTCAGCCATGCCTTGGCCTTGGTCCGATCCCCTTCGAATTTGGGTGGTGGGCATCCTTCCATGCGCCCATTGCCTTGGGCATGTGGCATTGGATTGTTTCCTGCTTATTGCCCTTCACCAGGTGGTGGTGGTGCTCCTCCACCTCCTGGGTTCCCATCAGGGGGATCTCCAGGCATTCCTGGTCCTCCACTACTTCCTGGTAGTGTGACTGTCCTTGCAGCGACTGTTATTGTTCGTGACATTCTTTTATCTTCTGGTTCGTCATCTGTGGTTGTGTCTTGTGTGGTTTCTCCCTCGTTTTCTGTTGTTTCCTCACCCTGGTCTCCTTCTTGTTCTTCTTCTAGCACCTCTAGGAGTGGTTGGATTACCCTTCTGGTTAGCTCTTCTCCCTTAAACCCATCAAGGTGTGGGTTGAATGCTGGATGTTTTGGTAGTCTGTAGGCTTCTCCTCCGATGTATTGTCCTGTTCTGGTGTCGAACTCTTTTCTGAAGAGGAACCAGGTGTTGTGGACGTATGTGAGCGCAACTAGTTCTCCTGCTTTTTCTGCATACCAGCCATCCCAAAGTGCGACTGCTTTTTGTGATCCTTCTCCTCCCTTGGGTAGATAGAATACTGTCTTATTCCCTTTAACCTTGGGGATTCGGTCTTGGGGTACGTCTTGCGGTCCTACTGATGGTGCTTTGAATGGTAGTTCTGGTAGGGTGACTCTCTGGTAGAAGTGCAGGTCGAGGGGTGGTCCTGCAGCTCATCCTTTTCCTTTGGAGGCCAGGTTTCAGAAGTCTGTTCTAATGTTACACGCAAGTCCTACACGTATTGGCAAAGCGGTGGATTTAGTGTTGCTGTTAAGGTTCCTAAGGACCTTTTTGACGAAGTGTCTTCAGAGTCAGGGGTTCGTGGGACCTTGGCAATTACTGAGCCCAAGGGGTTTGCTTAGTCAAGCTAGTACGTGACCTTTCTGTCACGTGTCCAAGACCAAGTT
>QFEA01002241.1:0-10113 GCA_003315975.1 Lactifluus echinatus
GCGCATAACCCGACGAGTGTACGAGGACAAGAGTGAGTATAGCAAGTGTTCGAGTGAACTTTGTTTCTGAATTAATGCTAGCTAAATGGCATGGATTATTAATGCATATTGGAAATAAGACGAGAACGAACCGCGGGCTATCTGGTCATCGAATTGAGGTGTTGGTTTAGCTCACCGCTATGACACGTGACGGCTACAAACCACGCCACCACCACCACCTTGATTTTTTGTCCATTGCTGTCCCGTCATAACATCCTAACAATTATACAGTGGCAGCGGAAACCGGCAGAGATATAGAGTTGTATCAAAGAAGGTATTGTGAGAAAAAGCAGGGAGTATCCTAATGGCCATGGATAGCAACAAACGAAATGTGCACCAAACAAATGTAACAGATGGAAGGATACAATTTGCGCGTCAATTGAATAGTGACGGTGCTGGAGAAGGCTCGCAATCTGCTGGCTAAGAGCCAGAAAACAGCAGGATATAACAAATGTGTTGTCGGGATTTCTAAACCAGAGAGTTATCGGTAAGCGTAGCATATATCTTTCGAGATTTTGATGAGGTTTGTACTCAGCCAGCGCTTTAGACCACTGCGCGCAATGCCGCTCAGCCGCGAACGTTTAATATATTTCAACCACCTTGTTACAACTGTCTGTCCATATTCCTCACTTTATCCTATGACGATTACTTCACCTTCCTATTGTCCCTAATCATGTGTATAAGTCTTCACCGCACCATTCCTTTAAAGCATTCAGCATGACGTTAGACCCAGAACAGCCTTTGGAATCCTAAAGTACAAGCGTTTGCGGTACTACTGCAAGCCTCTTGCCCAATCCCCGTCCTCCTCTTACTTACCCCTTGTCGACACCCATTTCCCGATCATTCGTGTCGTGGTTCGCAGTAAGCATGAAGATGCTCGCCTTCGTAAAGGGCCATGAAATGCTCGGACCACTTCAAGTCGGTGGGCCTATCACAATTGCCAATTCGTTCCGATCAGTCAGTCAGGAACAATGGTATATAGTACCGGAACGCCCACCTAGCCGGATCAGCAAGAACCTCGAAACGACGGAACAGATGCGCGAGAGCGAGGTACAACTCGCAGTACGCTAAGCTGTACAGTAGGGTTGTTGTAAATACAATCGTTGATAGAGAAACTCAGGCGCTTACTTTATGCCAAGGCAGCTACGTGGTCCCTTGGAGAAGCTTACCAACCAGTTCTGCTCCAACGCTTTCGATTCGGGCTGCAGCCACCGATCAGGAAGGAAGTCTTGTGGTCGAGCGAAAATTTCGTCCGAAAGCATGACAAAAAGGGAGCTCTGGCTCACGACCGTCTGTTCACACAGTAAAGTATGACACCACACGGGAGGATCATGAGACGCACCCCTCCAGGTATCTTGACGCCAGAAATCACAGCACCTGATGGCGGAACAACACGTGGGAGGCCAGCGGGAACTGTTATGGCAAGGCGCAACGACTCTTTGATGACGGCGGTCTGTTCCAATCTCAACAAAGGCCGTGGACCAACACAAAGGTTTACTTGCCAGGTAAGGAAGTTTTTCTAGTTCTTCATAGTTCGGAGGTTGATCAAGGACAGGCCACGCTTCATACAGCTCCTTGATTAGCCTCTGCTTTGCATCGGTATTAAACAGTAGATGATTGACGCCAGTCATAAGCGTTGACGCGACGGTATGCGACCCAGCGGCGAACAGACTGCCTGCTTCATGCAGGAGATCTAATTGACTTGGCATAGGGTGTCCTTTGTTGGCATCCGGATCCAGCAATTCGTGACATATAACACGATGCTGGGCATCGTCCATAAGCTCAGGGCTTCGCATGATGCTCTTGATCTGCTTCTCAATCGCCTAAAATGTTTGTGAACGACGGATATGATTATGACATGATAATAACGTACCTTCTTGTAAATAATAAAACCCCTGATAGCAGGCGAAATGCGCTCGAGGATCGAATGGGGAAGGTATCGCAAAAGCCAAATAAAAACTACTGAGAACTTGCTCAGAGTGATAGTGGGTATTGCTACACCGATACCCATAATGACGTCTCCTCGGAAGTCAGGAAACGATAATTGTTCAAAAGATTTGGAGAACAAGAGAGCAGTGATTGTATCTGCGGTGAAGCATTGAAAGCCCAGAAAGATGTTGCTAGATTTGCCTGCACGCCCGTGAGCGTCCCAATTACTGATGACATTGATTGAGAGTAGGGTGAGAACATACCAGCGGCATTGTGAGATTTGAGGGCGTCGCAGAATTGATCGACCTAGAAAATTGATTAGTTTATCGACAGGTGAGCAGGAAGAGTCAATCATACTCGGCTACGAATTAGGTGCTGAATCTCAGAAATGGCCGTTTTGGAAAACATACTCGAGATGAGCGCCCTCTTTTGTTTCGATTTGAGGTATACGGTTTCCGCAAAGGAGGATTCGTCCATGTCGAAGCCACGATAATACTCATAATCCTTGTCCCACTTGTTGTGAGCGTTATATATATCGTTGTAAGCTGTCGGCTTTGCAAAATGAAGCTGATAGCAAGTCAGGAAGTGAGTCTAGGCTACATTATGAAGCAACAAAGCAAAATATTTACCTCATTCGGAGAGATTCGCACAATGTCACCTAGTCAACTCAGCATCGCTATGGGAATAAGGTCAAGTTGAGAAGTTACCATATTGCTGATGAAGCTCGAAACGCAAATCAGATAGACTGACCCCCCTAACAAGCTCCATGTAAGCAAGCCACCATCTCGTACATGCTGCGCCGCGCGGCCCGGGGAAGTGCGCAAGCGGATGGAAGAAAATGTTATAGACAATCCGAAGAAAGCCATAACACAGTAAGGCACATGCAGTGATACGTGCACTTTGTTGAAGGGAAAGGAGTAAAGGATAGATACTCATACTGTTAGAGTCGAATGAGTTCACCTGTTAGAGTGCCAGTGATTTATATACGAGGACCAAGGTAAGGACTTACAAAGATGAGATAAGAAGCATCGGGGGTCTTGTCTGCTGTCAGTGAGTAAATTCAGTAAATGAAACGTGAAACGTCAGCAATGAATTGAAATATCGGGAGCATGATAATGGTTGCATGTGGCATCGTGTTTCTGTAGCACAAACGGATATCCTCATCACGGCCGATTGCGAAAACGAACCAAACTATGCTCGTTATACTCGATTTTATCTCTGGCCTATTGACTATTCCATTCACAAATGACCCGGAGGCTGGAAGTATCAATGTATGAGACCGGTTAGACGGCGTGTCCCTAAAGTGATGAAATCGAAGCGAGAGATCTGATGCTTCCATGAGGTGGGATGATCCCGAACTTATCCTTGACGGCGATGGTATTCCCGGAGATGCTATTTTGGATGGAATTTAACTTGTCCGAATGTTTAATTCAGTAACAAAAAGATTTGGCAAGACCTATATTCAGAAAAACCTGCCAACCAGTATCGGGATGATGCAAAAGATGGTATTGACAGCAGACCCGAGCCCAGACGCTTGAAGAGCCCAAAGGCGAGAATGTCAAAGCGAGCGAACCATGATGACTGCGCCAACAGCTGAGCGGGGATGCAGAAAGGTAAATAGCTGAGCGATTTGGGGAGGGGAGAAAAAGGTAAATTTCCCAAGAAACGCCTTGCATGGAAGAACGCAGCGCTGTCTTTAGGCACCGCTGGTATCACAAAGCCGGTAAATGGCCATTGCTAGGTTTAGTTACTTTCACGTGAGGGCCCAGCGGAATAGGGCCCAGCCCCTCAAGGCCACGGAAGGCCACGGAATCTACGGATAGAAAGCCGTCGAGGCTCGAGCTCTAGAAAAGGGTAGTTAATAGTGCCCTCTGCGAGTTGGGTGGCGGCGCCTACATGCAAACAGCAAACAGCACACAGGGACAAACAACGCTACGCGGTGACCTTTCAATCCGGATCCGTTGCATCTGAATTCATGTGAGTCCCATCAGACACCCAGCTTAAGGCATTAGACAATTTAATTCTACCTTTTCGGTCGTGACCTGACTGGCCAGATTCCTTGACATGGCGGGGTCCGGAAGCTTTGTCCTTGTTGGAGATGGTACAGTTTGGTTACTCAGTTAAGCTACATTGTAAGGTCCATTGCATGTACTCCAAGTACATGGTCTCAATAATTCAAAATAATCAGAAAGTGTTCCTAACGTAAGAATAAAGAGAAAATGTGCTGTCTCATTCATTTATATCGTGGTTCACAATAGGCATGAAGATGCTGGCCCTTGAAAAGAGGTAGGAAATACTCCGACCATTTCAAGTCGGCAGGCCTATTTATGAGAACCAATTCGCATCAGTCAGTCAGCCACATTCAGGAAAACACATGCCTTGCAGTATCAGGACGAACATCGAAACGGCGGAACAAATGCTCAAAGGTGACGTACAACTCCGAGTCACAGTATGCCAGGCTATGTCACATGGATCACAACAATCACATCTGAGAACAGAACACTGAGGGTCTCAACAACAACTTACCTTATGCCAACGCAGCTACGTGGTCCTTTCGAGAAGCTTACTAACCAGTTCTCCAACTCTTTCGATTCGGGCTGCAGCCATCGATCAGGAAGGAAGTCATGTGGTCGAACGAAGATTCTAAGCCTGACAAAAAGGGAGCTCTGGCTCACGACCGTCTGTTCTTACAATAAAGCATGGTCCTAACAGCCGAAAACCATAAGATGTACCCCTCCAGGTACAGGAAATGACGGCACCTGATTGTGGAACAAAACGAGGGAGACCAACAGGAACCGCTATGGCAAGGCGCAGCGTCTCCTTGGTGACAGCAGTCTGTTCTGAGTTCGTCAAATGCTGTATGTAGTGTCAAGGGGAAGTGAATGCAAAGCAAAGTGGTTGCGTGGGCACGTGCCTTACAATGGAGACGTGAGTGTATAGGGGCTTGCGAGGGCGCACATGAGTTTTAACCTTATTTGGGGAGATTCGCTTTTGAGACGGAACGCACTTCCGACGCAGGACCCGGGCCGGACTCCCGTAAATAAAGTCGGTATTTACAATCTGGATCTGATGAATCATGTATAAGCACTACCGGCTGTAGCACTTGTGAAATCGATTCGGAACCTGTTCCCGAAGAGAGAGAAAGAAAAGAGAAAATGACTTCGCGCGCGGAACTTAGTGAGAACAACTGGGGCTCGATGCCCGCCAAATTGCCTGTCTATTCTGATCGAAGGTAGCTACTGTAGCTTTTACAGTATATCCGATGGTAGTATAGTATCGAATGGTCCAACAATCAATAAGGACGAAAAGGGTTTAGTGGTAATGAAAGGTGACGTTGGACAGGAGAGAATGCAGCTAGAGAAAGTATGGATAAAGGCGAAGGCCAAAGGAGTGGCCGCGCAGCGTCGGGCGCTCCAGAATGGGATTTCGCGCTCAGCCTCAGAGGAGAGCTTGCTCTACAATCGTTTTATATTCAAAATCGGACACACGTTTCAGTATGGACCGAAATAATACGCGCGTGGTCGCTAAGATCTCGGATTACCTTTTATGGACTATACAACATACAACATTAATCACGCTCGTACATGTGATAGCTAGTGGATACTTCGGGCCGGGGTTGTCAAGTCAAGAATGCACTCACACTCACACTCCTTTACTTTACCATAGCCTTACAGAAGAAAACGTATAAATAGAGCAAACTACGTACAGAAAATATAGGGAATTTACTGAGAGTGTGTCGGCGTGTGCTACTTACCCTAAACCTCAAACTCTCAACATCAACAGCACAATATCGCCTAGTTGCAGTCAGTATTGCAATGGAGATGATACCAAGTCGAGAAGATACCATATTGCTTATGAAGCTTTACATGCAAATCAAAAAGACTGACTGCCTTAACATGCTCCATGTACGCAAGCCACCGCCTTGTACATGCAACGCGGCGTAGCCCGGGGAAATGCGCAAGCGGATTTTCCTTCGCTCTTCCAAAATAAAAAAGCTAAAGAAGGGTGCCTATAGCAGCATACGACGGCGATTATCATCACTAACTACATAACAGGTGCACCGACGCATAGAAGATATCTGTAATCACATTCGGAGATGTGACGAATCCTACATGCCTCTGAAAAATAAAAAATACAAGTAAACTTACAAATAAACACGACTCGATACAATATTGTTAATCAAGATTCCATCATACTCGGTGTACCACTGAGAGAACGGGGAATTTCATTTCTCTGGTAAGTCGTGAGAGGAGAGTGCTGCATCGGAGGGAGTTTGGATAAAATCCGTGTCTGTGTCAGAGGCTGGCAGAGATGACTGGTTAGCACGATGAAGGGTGCCCACGAAAATGGCGGAATCCATACCCTGGGAATCGTCGTGTAAATCCGATGATGCAACCATGAGAGCAGAGATAGGGGCTGGAATAAAGGGAGGAGCGAAGGCTTCATGTGTGGATGAAGAAAATTCTGACGTGGATCTACGGCTGAAATTAACCAGTTCCGGCTGATGATCCGCCATCAACGAGGTGATTGGGCTATCAGTAGTGCCTTGAATTGGACCGTGAATTTCACGCGCCGGCAAAGCAATAGGATGGTACCGGCCATCGGAAGGGCCCGATGGAATGTGGGAGGTGTCTAGGGGTAGCAGAAAAGGGAGGTTCAATCGTAGGGCATAGACAAAATGACCGCCCGTGATGTAATGGGCAACGCGTCGAATCCTTTCCCTCAAACTGTCCCGGGCTGACAACTCCGAGTCTCCCACCTGAGGGTGTAACGGCGCAGTAAGTTGAGCCATGGGTTGTGACGCGCCATGAACGTGAGGTAAGGGGATGGGCTCAAAAATCCCAATAGGTGGATTGGGGGACTCGGAAGTCGTGGCCGGAGAGGGATCAGTCTCGGGTTTGCGGCAATGGCTGGGGATATCGCACGAAGGATAGGACGATGGGTAGAACAAAATGGGGGCATGGTTGTCAATGGAGTCGGAGAATGGAGTCGGGGAGGCACTAGTCCCTTGGTGTAAATCGATGTAGATTTTGCGAATGTGTCGGAGGACAAAGATAGCCAGTTCTGACATGCGCAGATACTGGCCATGCAGCGCAGTCATGCGAATCAGTTTGTTCCACAAGCAACAGAAGTCGTGTTGCAGTTCAGGAAGTGTGTTTCGCGCGTTTAAATTTGACACTATTTCGAGGCACTTCGATCGCCAGCGTGCAGAGATGGCCCAATCGTGCTCCGAGTAGGTTCGGATGATGCGCCGACAGATGTTGATGCAAATGGCAAGCACTACACTATCTCCGTGCGCCAGGTAGACCTCGAGGATAGCTCTTGGAATATCCAGTTGTTTGGTGGCGAGATTGAACCAGTGGCCATCGTGATGCTGTACGGTAGCTAAGATAGCTGTAACCACACACTTTGAATGGTATTCAGCGTTCGCATCGTTATAGTTCGCTGTCAAAATAAAGAGCCCAAAATCAACAGAGTTCAGAAGTGCATCCCAGTCTTTGTAGAGAACCCGTTCCAAAATTGGCCAAGTGATCGGAAGAGATGCAGTACGCATCGCCTCTTTGCAAATGCTGATCCGGCGCTGCTTAACGAGGTTGGGAACCTCCAAATTGGACGACAGGGTATGATACATCAATCCAACCAAGGCCTCTGACATCTTCTCGCCATTGTGTGCCTTGAAGGCGTCCAAGGGATTAAGGACAACCTTGGAATCGCAGAAGGCAGGGACGGCCGCAAAGAACTCCTCCTGTTGGTCATCATCATATAGAGAGCCCAGTGTCCGAACCAAAGCGCGTCCATCGATATCGGACGACAGATTCTGAGCAGATTCTTCACCTGCCTTCCGTAGGCCCTCCCGGAACCATCTGCAATATTGATCTTCCAAATGATGAAAACGCTCCAAGGACGTGGAACAGAAGTAAACGCAAAAGTACCCGTGAGCCGAGAGACGCACCAGCAGTTTAAAGACAATGAGTAGTGCACCAGTATAAAGGGACCATACTAAAGAGGAAAACGGGGAATGGAATGGGTTGTTGCGGTGCATGATCGGATGAAGGGTAGAGTATATGTATACGATGGTGTAAAGCACAATGAGGGAAGACACAATAACAGCTATTCGAAGATCAAAATCAATCAAGAATAGAATAAGACCGGAAAAGAACGTGAAAAAAGAAATGTGTAGGAGTACAGGTATGAAGCTAACAAGCCAGGGAAGGCCTGTTTTCTTAGCACCTTCGGCAAAGAATGCATGAATGCGAGCTCGCTTAGCCAGACTGTACCGTGACTGGGAAACTTCAGTGAATTGACGTGCCCAAAGCTGTACCATCATGGCCAATACAGCACAACTGAGGCTATTAGTTAAGCTCAGGAACCAAAGTGCATTGACCCATATGGCGAAAGATGACTGAGGTAGTTTAGTGATTACAGGTGTCACTGTGGGGGCGCCCGTTTGATTTGCGAGAACGTGGTAGATATTTTGGAGATAGAACGCAGAAAGATCTACTGATTGTTGCTTGAGTTGCTTCATTGACTCTACCAACAACCCCGCGACGACAGCAGAGAAGAGGCCAGTCTGGTGTTTGGGTTGACGTGACACAGAACGCAGAGTAGTGGCAAGACTCACGAAGAGCAGGATCTCAGAAGCATCTGCTACCCAGTGTTTGGCGGTCACCTCGTCTTCCTTGGATACCATCTTCAAATACATGCCAAAGAGAGGTCCCGATCCGTCAATAGAGTCTCCAATAGATTCTCCTTGTGGTGGCAGTTCACCTGCACGTATATGGGTCAACATGAGGATAATACACCATATAAGTAAATAGGAGACCTGTGCCGATTGCTTCGGGTGTGCCCCCATACTCGATGGATTCATGCTCAACTTGGACCATAAGAGAAGTCATCGTAAGGTGGATGGAGCTCAGTAGATGCACAAAGTCCTTGATAGAGGATGACGGGGGAATTCGTCCCGTTGATCAATATTAGTGGGAAGGTACCGACAGGAGATG
Organism: Lactifluus echinatus; assembly: GCA_003315975.1. Lineage (NCBI taxonomy): Eukaryota > Fungi > Basidiomycota > Agaricomycetes > Russulales > Russulaceae > Lactifluus > Lactifluus echinatus. The sequence continues at coordinate 8,970 of QFEA01002241.1, forward strand.
AGAATATATATGTATATTTATTTGAGGAAGCGCTCAATTGCATAGCATTTTCCAATGGGAGAAACATCTGATGTCATCTTTGTCCAAATGCCCGCACTCGTCTAAAGGCGGAACTGTGAGGTTAAAGAAAAGCTGCATAGGTTCAGTTTTCCACGACGGTCTGGATTTTATAGTGATGTGATGTGGACTGGAGAGTTGGCAAGATGTAAGAGAAAAGAGCGCTAAAGTGCACGTGGATATGTGGATTACTCACCCAAAGAAAGTCTGTCTGACACACCAATATACGCCGGTCTACGCTTGGAGAAGTTCGATTCCCTTTTGGAAGTAGAGGCACGCCCGACATGAAGGGCCTGTTGGCTGTGTGCGTCGAATGTATACAGTACATAACCCCGTCGCTGGCCCTAGCGTGTAGCTAGCGCACATACACATAACTGTGACACCCGGACTTCCGGGAAGATAAGTTCACATTCACATGCGACTTCACACGCGATGCACGCCACCAGCAACACCACACCTCACCTATTTCTCTCTCTACACAAAATTACGGTTACGGATGGGTCTGGGAACACTCAAAAATGGTTCTGGTAGCTCGATCTCGTCCCACTGTATCTCAATCTCAGGAGCAGCAGCTATCTTCATCGCGTCAACAACGCCTGGTCCGATTCGGACCTTGTTCAACTTGGGTGGTCTACTGATTTTGAGCATATTCTCACCCCTTGTTTCCGCCACGAGCCCTGGTCTACATCGCCGGTTACCTAACGGAGAATGAAGCCTCTCCCTTTCCCTCACCTCGTCGTTACTCGACACAACAAAAGGTCGTCGCTCTCCCCTCCTCGCCCTGCAGCTGTACAAGGTCGCCGCACATTCATCGCCCTCACCACCTCACGCCTCAGCAAAGGCCGCCTCATCGTCACACACATACGTAATCGTTCATCAGCCCAGTCAACTCGGGCTCTCATGTGCGTCGGAGCGTGGAGCAAGGCAGGATATGTGGTGCCAAGGGACTTAACTCATGCTACTTCATTACCTGAACCCAAGGAGGACAAAACATGGTCTGGTGATGATTGGGAGGTCATTAGTTAATGGCCATACAATTGTAGTACGTAGTTGATTAATGATATTTGTTGAACACAAGCCTGGGAAT
>QFEA01002241.1:10118-20616 GCA_003315975.1 Lactifluus echinatus
CGCGCGTATCGCATGCCCATAGCAATATCCCCTCCAATGTGGGTCCACCCGACTACCTACGGGTCAAGACCCGCTACGCGTGGCCTACGGGTACGGGTACGGGTAGGCTTGAAATACCCGAGGGTTACCCGTGTCGAACACTACTAGCGCATATTGGACCCCACGGATGCGGGCACTAGCTAGCCGGCGCAGGTAGCTTGTCTTCGTTTCTGTATGAAGTCGTGTAGCTCTCATAAGTACCAACGCAACTCTTCCCTGCAGGGGCACGGGTGGCCACTTCCTCCAATTTCCCACTTTTCGAGCTCATACCTCGCCCCATTGGGCTCACTACAATGCACATCGAGTTTACCGTGATACCAGATTTTTGTAACATATCCTAAATACTGCCGTGAGTTGCGTGATGCCACTGGTCCTGATATCGTTCAGTTGGGCTTAGTCGAACAGGTCCAGAGCGCATGATCGGATATTCACACTAAGCCCTTGACTTGCCTCTGATGGAGAATACAACGTCGTGACATCAATGACATGTTGGGACTGCAAGCCGCCAAAGGGCGTCAAACGCTCATCTCTACCTAGTTGTAAGAGATATGACATCGAAGGAGTGGCACTACACGCATGTGGTTCTTATCCTATCAGTATTTCTTCCATTGGCATTTAATTTCTAATTATGCAAGTACGCTTATTAAGGACGATAAACAGCGTGGTCAATAGTTGCAGTCAAAGCAGACAGTGTGAATCACAAGCAAAGATGAGGATGAGGGATGTAGAAAAGAAACAGCACGACTATATATAGCACGATGAAGGAAATTTGAAATTTGAATCGCGGCTGGAAGTGCGAACCACACAGCACAGCGAACAGCACTGGTCAACTCAGTAGCATGAACGAATGAACTGACGCCCAGGCTTGGCTTGACAGCTACCGTCACCACGACGTCCATGGCATCTCAAGACCAGTATGGCGACAATACCATCCTTCCACTCACCCTCTGGCAAAAAGTAAAGCTCATTCCGCTCGTCTTAAGTCTGCGTGAGTCTGCCCTGCTTCCCTCTCCCCGCTTACGCCTCAACTCATGCACCACCGCAGCTTTCGCGGTTGCGATTGGGGTTTTCCGCGAGAATCAGGGCCGTTCGTGGCGCCGCGCCATCACGACCTCTGTCGCACGACACATCTTAGCCGCGCACGCGTGGACCCCTCAGGAGCTCAAAGCTGCGCTTTCCCTTGGGAGGTCGACGGCGCAGGCATACGAGGCGTGGGCCCGCAGGAGTGGCGCAGAGGTCCTGACCGACGAGCTTCGTGAAGGCGCAAAGCTTCACTGGATTGGGCCGCGAAGCGTGGATCGTGTGCTCCTATTTTTCCATGGTGCGTACACGTCAGTTTCTTCCGCTGTGCCACTCACAACCGGTTATCTTAGGTGGGGGCTACGTCCTCCCGGCCAGAGACGACTATTTTAACATGCTGGCGTCACTTCACAAGGGGTTTGAGGGCAATGTCGGGATTGCGATGCTCAACTATTGTGCGTAAACAGCGTTCTTTCTTAGTTATGGGAGAGGACGACTCTCGCTAACTGAGCTACGTAGCTCTTGCTCCCGAAACTACTTTCCCAATCCAGCTTCGCCAGGCATTGGTCGCCATCGAGCACCTCCTCGGCCAAGGCTTGTCCCCCTCGAATATCATTCTAGGGGGCAGCTCGGCAGGTGGCAACCTCGCGCTGCAAGTCGCCTCGCAAATTCTCCACCCGCACCCGTCATTGCCCGCAGCACCCCAATTGCAAGTCCCCTTCGGCGGGGTTCTGCTTATCTCACCATGGGTGGAATTCGGCATGGACACGCCATCCTACGCGCTCAACGCCAAGCGAGACATCGTCCCGATATCTACATACCAGTTGTTCCGAGATACCGTCCGGCCGGGGATTCCACCCGGGTTGCAGCATCACATCGAACCGGGACTAGCGCCGCGCGGCTGGTGGTCGGGCCTAGAGCGCGTTTTCTCACGGGTGCTCGTTACGGCGGGCGAGCATGAAGCCCTCATCGACTCGATCCGAACGGCTTCTGCGGCTATCGCCGAGGACGGCATCGGCGATACGACGCTGTTCGTTTTATCTGGAGGTGTGCATGAGGATTTTGAAGCGGCATTTGGAGCCGGTGAAGGTGGACGGGGGGTTGACTACGAGCTCGTCGTGTCATGGATCTCAACGACTCTCAAATTGTAAATGGCGTACAGGCCATGACGGACGATGCCACTTGTGTTTCATATGTAAGTGCGCCCAGGCAAGGCGTCCTGCTTCTTGTAGCATTCTAGATTGCAGAGACTGCGATCTACTATAATGCTAATCGTTGTTTCAAGAGACAAGTTGGTGCACTTGACATTATTTATGCACGCAAGCTAAGATCGGTCGGTATTAATGAACTAGTGTATGGTGGTATAAAATGATGTAAACCGTGAGAGAAGACTGTACCATGCGGCGGCACGAGATCGAGTACACAACGAGAGTCATCGCCCCACTCATCTCCGTTCCATGCGTAACGCTCTAGATCTGCCAAGAAAGATATCATAATGCTCAACTGAGGTTCACTCTGAACACAAAATTCCATCAATCTAGATTCTCTTTGCATAGGTATTATTAGTCCGCTCTTGTCTGTATCCGTGCTACCCACCTTATGGCTATGGTTACGTTGTGCAGATAATACTGTCACACCTGAGTTGCAACGGTGATCATCAACACGCCAACGCGCTCGGGGTGGCATGAACTTAGGAGCACTCAGCTACGATCAACAAGACCATATGTATGCAGTGAATGACCGGGAAGTCACAGTCAAAGGCATGGAGCTAACATGACAATGGAAGTGCAATAGCGCATTGACGCATAGTGGGAAGTAATCGAGTAATCAACCAAGTATATCGGGTCATATTCAGAACCTCAGTATATGTTTACAATACTGTCCGAACTACAGTAACGCGGCAAAACATCCAACATCGAAAGTCCCCATCCATAAAAAACCTGGAAACTCGTTCAATCTGAAATCGGCCAAAACTTGCTTAGCAGCGTCGCCCTTCGCGGCGCCCTTCTCTTCATCAAGAATAGAATCACGGACTAAGTGAAGGTCAGTATACCAACTCCCCAACTTCGTATATTACATACACATAGCTTTTTACTTGGTCCATCTTGGTCCATCAGCCAGTGGAAGTACTTCCACCCGGGTAGCTCTGGAAGAAATCCTTCAAATTGACAGCAAGATCTTCGGCGGGTGATTGCATAGGAGAAACTTGGGACGTGGCAGTGGCCGCATTTGTTTGATCCAATGGGCTTGATGGAGCTGAAAAAGAATAGGAGTGTAGCCCTACAGAATGCACGTAGGTGGGAATTGCGGTTGTGGATGGTAAGGGCGGCGTGCGAGGTGAGAGAATAATATCGTGGAGGGGGATAGTTGACAGGGAAGAATGAAGAGGCACAAGCGCGGTTGACCTGGCCTGTGGTGCAGCGGTGGGGGCCACTGGTGTATTTAGTGAAGCAGCACGACGGCGCTGGCTTTCGAGGGGGGTTGGGATGGGAAAAGTCACACGGGGGGTGGAAGCATCATCATGGTGAGCGTGAAGAGCCCCTGTTGAGCTTGTGTGGGGGCGATGACTTGGGATGTTGCACAAAGGATAGGACGAGAGCGAGAAGAGAACGCGGTCATAGACACCGGTCGAGTAATCGAATGCAGTCGGAGCAGCATCAGTGCCTTCATGTAAATCGAGGTAAATGTTCCGAATGTGTCGCAGGATAAGGATACCAAGTGATCGCATCCGCTTATCCCCAGAATCCTTGATCATGCGAATCAGTTCGTTCCACAGCGCACAGAAGCCGTGTTGCAATTCAGGAAGAGTATGTCGCGCATCAAATTTGGAAACAATTTCGAGGTACCTCGATCGCCAACCAGCGCCGATGGCCCAGTCATGAACCGAATAGGCTTGGACCGTATGCCGACAAATGTTGATACAGTTGGCAAGTAACGCGGTGTTTCCGTATGTCATGTATTCCTTGAATTCAACCCTCGTAATATCCAGCTGGTTGGTGACAAGTTCTGACCAACGGTCATCGTAATCTTTCACGGTTGCTATGATAGCAGCAATCAAACATTTTGAATGGTAATCCACTTGTGGGTCGCTGGAGCTAACTTGCATCAAAAAGTACCCGAAGTTGACAGATTGCAAGAGCCCGGACCAGTCTGCATAGAAAATGCGTCGGAAGATTAGCCGTGTGATAGGAAGACACGCCGCATCCATCGCTTTCCTGCATATATCGGTTCGACGTTGTTTTAACGTCTGATCCAGATCGGACAACAAGGTACGGTGCAAGAATCCAAACAAGGCCAGTGACATCTTCTCTCCATTCTGTGACTTGAAAGCGCGCAGGGGATCGGCCACCACTGTGGACTTGCAGAACGCAGGGATGCCGGCAAAGAATCGCTCCAGGTCTTGATCTTGATCCAGAGACCGGAGTGTCTGAATCAATGCGCGACCATCGATCTCAGATGGCAAGTTCTGCGCAGATTCTTCGGCTGTCTTCCATATGCCATGCAGGAGTCGTTTACGGTAGTGACTCTCCAATTGAACGAGGTGTCCCCAGGATGTGTAGCTGAAGGGTCCAAGGGCTGCAACCCGCCGAAGGCATTTGATCTGAATATATCGTACCCAGGTAAACATGGACCAGACTAAAGAAGAAAGTGGCGAATAGTAAGGGCTGTTAGGCCTAAGGAGAGGGAGAAAGGTAATGCAAATGTACGCCATTACGCAAATCCCAACCCAGAAAAAGACAGCCTCGAAGACAGTGGGATTCATGTTAAACAAAAACACGCCAAGGCCTGCAAAGAAGAGAAAAACGGAAACATGGAGGAGAACAGGTAACGTTTCCACTGCCCAAGTAAAGTGGAACTTCTCGACGCCCTCGGCAAAGAACGCACGGATGCGAGCCCGCTTGTGTGGACTGTACGGTGGATGAGTGAATTTGATATATCGATGTGCCCATTGTTGTACCAATGTGGCCAATAAGGCACACGAAAGACTGATAAACATGCTCAAGAACCAGAGTGAATTGACCCAGATGGCATGCTTTGGCGCAGAAAAGACGGGTGGCGCAGGCACCGTGGAAGGGATGGAGGACTGAGACACATTGGTATCGGCAAGCAGTCGGTAGATATTCGCGAGATAGAATTCTGAAGTAGTTTGCGAGTTTGGCCGGAGGTCTTGAGTTGATACCGTAAGCAACGCTGCGACTGCGGCAGAGAACAAACCAGTCTACAAAAGGGGTTGAAGTGACATGTAAAGCTTAGAGAGCCAGGTCAGGACTTACGAAGAAAAGAATTCCTCCAGTATCTGCCTTCCAGCGTTCGGCTAACTTGTCATCTTCTTCTGTTGCCATGTTCAGATACATCTTGAAGAGAGCTCCCGACCCGTCGACAGAGATTGATTCTCCTAGTGGAGTCAGGTAGGTTGACATGAGAAAGAAAATATACAGCATTTGCGTCAACGACGAACCAGCGTTAACGGACTCGTCGGTCACGCTTCCCATGTTGATGACATCGTCAGTAACTGAAGAAAAAAACACTGTCAAGCGAACGGAATATGAAGTAGTGGTAAATAACTCACCGAGAGATTCTCTTGTGAACGAGATATCTGCACATGTGGGTCAACACAAAAACACAATGAATTGGGGGGTGTAAATACCAGTTGACAGCGTGGAGGGGTTGTTTATACTCGGAAGTGACTCCCTTGAGGGGGGAGACACGAGAGAGGGACGCACACTGCGAAGAGACTCCCTCGAGGGGGGTTCAATGCGAAGTTGAATGGATCCACTGTGACGGGACATGGCAAGTACGACTTATACAAGGATTTGCCGAAAGAGGTTTAGTTGTCGCTACTTTTGGTCATTTCGATTTTCGGGTCACTCCCACGCTCTCAACTTCTCACTTGGAATCACCACATGAAATGACATGATCGCATACAAGTTCTTCTTCCATAGAACCAGCAATGCACCTCCAACATTGGAGGCAGAATTTGCGAAGAAAGTCCTGGACCTGGACTTGGACCTGGACCTGGCACTGGACCAGCACGCCAACGCATGCGCAGCTCCCATCTGCCCATGGCACGGACACAACATCATCTCCGCCGAGGTGCGACCTGACTCCTTACATTCCGCACTGCGTTGTTAATCTCGTACTCGTACCGCAGCCGGCTGCAGTACAGTCGATACCCAGCGAGCTCGTTACATGCACAGGTTCCGCTGTCATCTCCCTGGCTACTAAAGCCCCCCAACCCCCTCAGGCGGCTATTCCCATTTATAGCGGGGAGCTACCGCCTGTCCCTGTGTCCATGTCTATTCCCTTCCTTCCCATCACGTTCGAAGTCAAAGTGAGCCCTAGCAAACCACTCGGCGTTATTCCATCGTCCTCGCCTTCTGCACCATTCTCTTACGCCTATATTGGATGGGAGAATTCAGCCAGCCTTGCCGCTGCTCTGCTGGCGTTGCAGACGACGCTGACACTCAAATGGTGGCAGAGGTATGTCTCGTTTATCAATGGGGAGAGGAAATCAGCTAGGGCCGACCGACAAATGGGAGACGAAAATGTGGGTGACGGCCACGTTCCACACGATCAAGGCCAGAATGGAGACGAGCAGAATGAAGACAAGCAAAATGGAGACGAGCAGAATGGCGACGGGCAAATATGGACTCGTCGAAAGGGGAAAGGACGGATAAAGAACCAGCGCATGGACGAGGAGCGGGCAAAGGCCTCCCAGAGGAGGTTCAGCATGAACAAGGGGGAGATGTAAATGTCCGGAGTGGAGGGCAACGGAGACGGACCTTGTTGGCCATGATTTGAGCATGGGTGCAGACGCAATGGAAGTCGCTCGGCAACGCTGAACGCTGAATAAGGTACGCGTACGGTAGGGCCTGTCACGAAGAGTGTCTGCGTAGGCCGCACATTTTTAGTAATCGAACACAGGAGCGTGCAACGATCAATAGTGATAGAGTTGAGAGGGCTGTGTTCATGCGCTGCGAATGAATGAACTGTCCCGAACCGCCGCAGACAGAAAACGTGACTTGCTGTAGACTTGGCAAGGTGTGTGGGTGGCAATATAGCTTACGCTCGGTGCGGCGCGCGAGGTGGGAGTTCTCCTAACAACAAGAGTACTTTAAGAGAACCATATGCATATCCCAACTTGGTTCGGGACATTGGACCGAACTGAGAATAATAAGATGGCTGTGACTTGGCTTTTCTGCCGTATGCACTAACACAGCCGAGCACAGGGTACTTGCTGATCATCACAATACGCTCTATTCACAAATAACAATCGACAGTACGACAGGATCAAACGAGCTGATAAAAGCGTGATAACATTTCTCATTGGCTTTGAAGATCGTCAATGAAAAAGGCGAAGCGTACGTTATTACGTCAGGGACGGATTGCACTGACCCCGTGAGAGTACAGAAGACATGTACAATATCGCAGTGTCGGTTACATCCATCGAGTGATCGGATCTCGAGCACAGCATTTGGGTTGAAACATTGGTCAGATTGGAAGCGGAGAGGCTGACGATGACTCTAGTGACGGGAAGCGAGGCGATTTAGTTGGAGCTAGGGATGACAAAAAGTATGCACATACACAAGGCGGTACCGCAGAGTTCCGCATCCAAGGCGCACACAAACGAAGTTCAAGGAAACAAAAAAGAGTAAATGGACATTTGCATTGCGAGGGACGATGATACGTTTGATGAGGGTGCGACGGTTGGTAGAGGGTTAGCAGTAGACACTATTGGGGCCAGTAAGGGTCAAGAGTCGGCCGTCAACAAGGTGGCGAGGATGCCAACGTTTCCTTGTGTCGCATCAGCAAGAGTTTCACCCAAGGAAGCAACGGGATGACTGCTGTCTTCGAGAAGAACAGTTTGGGTGGTGGGCCGCGACGGATCAGGGACAACGCCATTTACAGGATTGGAAATTCCGGTGGCCGAAGTGGCAGAAGCAAAGAAAGTGATGGTAGCGTGAGGCGACTCTCCACTCGGATCAACAACCACCTCGGGGATGGCGGGACCATGGTATAAATCGCACCGAGGATACGACGACGGATAGAATAGAACTTTATCATAACTGTGAGTGGTTTCAGAGAATGGAGGAGGCGCAGCTTCGGTGTGTTTATGTAAAGCGAGGTAGATATTACGAATGTGCCGAAGGATAAGCATAGCAAGGCTTTGCATGCGCCGACCCTCGGCATTCTGTGTCATATGTATCAGATCATTCCACAGGTTGCAGAAATCGCGTTGCAATTCAGGAGGTGTATTTTGTGCGTCGACATTCGAAACTACCTCGAGGCATATCGACCGCCAGCCTGCGTGTATGTCCCAATTGTGATCGGAGTAGGCTTGAATCGTGCGCCGGCAAATATTGACGCAATTAACAAGCAATACGCTATTAACATTTGCTTCATAGCCTTCAGGGATGGCTTGTGACTTTCCCAGCTGGCTAGAAACGAGTTCGAGCCAGGAGTCATCGCGTTCTTGTGCAGTCGCTATGATAGCAGCAACCACGCATTTCGAGTCGTGATCAGCCCTTGGGTCGGGGCAATCAGCTTCCCTAAGAAAAAGCCCGAATTTGACCGACTTGAGGAGTCCGTCCAAGTCTTTGTAGAGAACACGTCGCAAAGTCGACCAAGTGATAGGAAGCGACGCCTCCTTGATAGTATTGATGCAAATATCGATCCAATGCCCTTTAACCGAATTGGAGGATGCCCTATGGTGCATTACTTCAACCAAAGCTTCCGATAGCTCTCCGCCATCGAAGCCACTGTTGGGACTAGCCCGAGCCATGGATTTGCAGAAGGCAGGGATGCTCTTGAGGAATTCTTCTTGCTTGAAATTTGGACCTCGACCCCGTACGAAAGATCTGAGTGTCCATACTAAAGCGCGAACATCAATTTCGGATGACATCTTCTGGACAAATTTTTCGGCCGTTTTCCGCATGCCGTCCTGGAGTCGTTCGCGATAACGGTCCTCCATGCGACGAAAGCGTACCCAGGATTTGTCGCGAAAATACCTAAACTTTGTGAGCCACCGGAACGCTTTGGAAATATAGAGTCGTATGCCGGTCCAAAGGAACCAAACCAGACGAGAAAGTGGGGAGCAGTAGGGGGTGTCATCCCGAAAAATCGGCATAAAAATGATGAGTAGATACATAACCACACAAAGCACAACCCACCAGATTACTGCTATGAATACTGTGTGACTTAAATTAAACAAAAAGACACCCAAGCCCGCAAAAAAGAGGAAAACGGAAAGATGCAAGAATGTGGGTAATAGCTCAACCACCAAGGCAAGGCGGGACTTGTCGAGGCCCTCCGAAAAAAATGCACGGACGCGGGCTTGCTTATGTGGGTTATATGGTTCCTGAGTGACTTTGATGTATTGACGTGCCCACTGTTGTACCAATGTGGCCGAGAGGGCACACGTAATACTGATGACCAAACTTAGGAACCAGAGTGAATTGACCCAGACGGCGTGCATCGGTGGAGAGAAGTCGGCGGATGGAGGAGACAGCGAGTGAGGGATCGAAATGTTGAGTCCATCTCTCTTGCCGAGAAGCTCATAGATGTTTGCAAGATACGACGCTGAGATATCTGGAGAGTTCTGACGGAGATCCTGGGAAGACACGGCAAGTAATGCCGCGAGGGCAGCGGAGAACAAACCAGTCTACGATCGTTGAGTCGACATAGTATGTAAAGTGCGGAAAGTCATATCTAGACTCACAAAGAGAATAACACCATCAGCACTTGCTTTCCATTGATCGGTCTTGCCAGTATCTTCCTTCATCGCGATGTCCAGATATGTCTGAAAGAGGGGGCCTGACCCGTCGATAGAGTTATCTTCTCCTAGTGGTGCCAGGTAGTCAGCGCATGTGATCGAACGATATGTGTGTCAATGAGGACATACCGGGAGGGATTGACTTGGCAGGTATACCGTCTCGATTGTCAGTTTGAACATTTGAAGCCATTCTAGGGTTTATCGTTCAGAAAATAGTGCGCAGAAAGATGTCTTGACAGGGAAGGGTTGGGAATTCGTGGCCACAGTTATGGATATCAGGTGGAGGTGTGGAAGGGATACAAGTTAGCCGAAGCGCTAAAGTTTAAGACAGTCCTGCAATTCCCCGAGCGCCGAGCGCCCGATGTCGTATCGTTGCTTGGGTGAAATGTCGTAATCACCGTACTGATGAAATGCCGCATTATCCACTATCCCGGTCAGAATTTCTCCTAGATGATTTCTGGATTAGTAGCGCCATGAGTGAGCTCAGGAAGAATGACGGTGGTAGGGAATTCGACGAGCGGGAACACGAAATACAGTAGCCTTGCGAGAAGCCACCCCACAGGTCGGCAATGTCAACAGGAAGCGCTCGCTTAGCGGTGGTTCGTCGAACGGCCCCTTAACGTTGAACGATCAACACCAGCTGCAGCGCTGCAAAGAGTGCCGGTA
>QFEA01002242.1:0-22884 GCA_003315975.1 Lactifluus echinatus
GAGCAAAGCACCCGTCTTGACATGCATACTACGCGATAACACCAGCAGACACTAAAATACCTTCCCCCCCATAACATGCGGTGCGCACCAGCCCATTACAAGCGCACACAACAAACCCGAAGTGATAGGCGACAAAAGCGAGACCAATGCGAACGCCATGAATGCACAACTCCATGGGAGTAGAGCGTTCCCGACACAGACAAGACGGTCTCCTGACGCGTCAAAGCCGCGTGCGTCATTCACTACGAAGGAAACGTTATGCAACGACAGCGAGCAAGCTGTGGGGGTAGAAAGCGGAAGTGTTAGGGTTCATATTCAAGAGATACACTAGTCACATTTCACAGTTCACGAAGTGCTACATGGGAACCACTACATCCCGAGGCGCACATAAATGGATTTCAAAAAAAAAAGTTCTTTGCGGTATTCACTAGCGAGCGTCACCACGGTTGCTGTGCCAGGATTTGTAAGCGGCAACACCTCTAGTCGAGGTCGAGGAGGATGACGGTAGAGGGTAGCGAGCCTCGTTCGTCTTGGAAAAGTGCATTGACATTTGCACCCAGAGAGAGGGCAACAGAAGGATCCGGATGTATGCCTCCAAGGGTTTGAAGGACTGCAGGGTTGTAATATTCGAACTTCAAATCAACCAATGAAGGGTGATGTAATCGACGGAGTCACCTCTCTGAAACCTCCTTGTGTTCGGGACATTCGAGACACAGCCCATACTTAGATTGGTTAAAACGGTGCCTAAATATGAACTACCAAAGTTTCACGCCTTTATGAAGGCAACTCTACCAAGCTTCGAATGCAGGTCCTTCCTCAGCAACATTCCATTTTTTATGACTCCCAATATTTTGAAGGTAGTGCCAAGTTATCTCCGGGAGAAGAACTCTGTTCTTCGGCACTCTCAAGTCCAACGTGCACAATATGGTAGAAGTGATCCCGGCTCTCCTTCACATTGCAGTATCCTTGTTTTATTCCGGCTTCACGATATTCTTCTACTTTATCGATAAATCTTTATCGATAAATTCCTGGCCGATGGCTGCAGTAACTTACTTCCGGGCGATTCTCATAACCATTCATTTGCCGTCCAAAAGAAAGAAATCGCCTGCCAGAGACTTCATTAATTTCATTGACGCCTAATTTCTTCGACTCCCAAAATCATTCGCCGGTGCAGAACTAGGTCTCGGTGACTCGGACGTCGTGTTCGGCGAACCCAGGGTTAGGGTTGTGGCACTTCAGCTACAGCTATTTTTGCTTGTGAGCTGGATTTCCGCAAAAGTCGGACACAGTAGGAGATGGCCAAATGACGATGAGGTGTTAGGCTTACTTGTGCACCACGCGGAGATATGGAAGTAAATCTCACCTGGGCGGCGCCACCAATCGATTTTATCCTTATAACTTCATAATTTCGGCTAATTTCCTCCAAAAGAAAATCTGGGAGGGTGGACAAGGTCAAAATCGAAAATAGAGTTGAGACAAGATTCAGATTGTGTTTTTCGGTTTTGTTTTTATTTATTTATTTATTTTCCGCTTGTCAGCATGAAATTGGTTTGGTTCCGCGGAAACAATCTCCCGGTGTGAATAGCAGGACACGTGTATTGCCGAATGCAGTGCTAGGCAAGGCACATGACGACAGAAATTAGATTTTATTTTCAAACACCGTGTGACTGAGGGTGACAACCCGTGACGGACTGTGACTGCCGAGGTCTGCCTCGGTTGTGGTGTGGACTGCTTGGTAGGGGATAGGATATTCACATTCACAACCTGCTAGTACATACTACGCATTGCCAGATCTTGCTTCGATCCGGCAGCGTATACCGTATACCATTATCGATACCATTATCCGCCCTCACATTTGTATCACTGCTCTCCTCCACACCACATGCCTGGCCCTTCAAAAAGTGGTCAAGCCCTCTTTCTCGGCCTTGAACTCTCGACAGATCAGCTACGAGCGACGATAGTGGATGAAAACTTGGAACTTGTTGGTGTAGAGGCGGTGGATTTTGACACGGCGCTTTCCGAATATCAGTGAGTTTCTTCATTTTCATCTCTATTGGAGGGCCATTGTTGGGAAATGCTGGTTGGGATTCGTATTGATGGGTGAAAGGGCCGAGACATGTGCATAACGACCTGCGCCCTGATCAGGATTGCGAGCACAAATGCTTTTTTTCCGTCGTCATGTGTCTTGGCTAGCACTGCATTCGGCGATACACGTGTCCTGTCATCAGTCAGGCATGGCCGTCGTCGATCGAGTTCGCGAGATGACGCGACTATGGGTGGTGAGGTTTTGTCCTATGCATGTCTCCACAGTGTCAACATCATGCCATGTGGGCCATTCTGACTCAATCCAGGACGCAGGGCGGAATCTTTACCACACCGGGAGATGCATATACGACACCAGTGGACATGTGGGTGAAAGCCCTTGGTAAGCATGTTTTCCGCGGAACCAAACCGAATCTCATGCTGACGAGCGAAAAAAATAAAAACAAAAAACAAAAAAAAAAATCGAAAATCAAACTTGAATCTCCTTCGATCGGGATCGAAACTTTCCCGTTGCTTGTCTCATCGGTTATATTTTCGATTTTGTCCTTGTCCACCCTCCCAGATTTTCTTTTGGAGGAAATTAGCCGAAATTATGAAGTTGCAAGGATAAAATCGATTGGTGGCGCCGCCCAGGTGAGATTTGCTTCCGTCGCGTGGTGCACCAAAATCTCGAGCAAGATCCCTATCGCGTGCTCAATTTACAGCCCGCTCTCGTCTGGTGGAAATCCACACCCGTTCCTAATTTTCCTTCCCTCGACTCGCGGCTGCCATTACATTCCCAGCTTTCACCGAACACATTTTCTCTCCCAAACACCCCCGTTGCCCAAGACACCTTCTCGCATTCTCATGCGCTCAGCATCGAGGCCATGCTCGGCGGGCCAGATCATATGGCCGCGCGTGTCGGAACGTGCGCGAATTCGTCTCTCGTTGCTGCACAGATACTTCGGGTCCGCGAGACATCTCCAGAGACATGGGCTCGTACAGGGCGGATTCAGATTGCATCTGCATTTCTTGCGAGTCTCGTCGCTGGCACCTGGATTGGGATAAGTGAAGCGGAAGCATGTGCTACGGGTATGTATGTATATGCTTCCGGCGGTCAGGGTCACTGGGACGACGAAGTAATCGAGTACATTGCGGGATCAAGAGAAGAAGCATGGCGTGTTCGCGGGTGGTTAGGAGACGTTGATGTCTCTGGTGGTGGCCGTCGAGTTGCTACCGTCTCGCGCTACCTTGTTGACCGATATGGATTCGAGCCAGGTAAGTTTCCATTTATCTGGTCACAATTGTGTCCTTACGCCGTCAAGACACCACAATCGCGACTTTTACTGCCGACTATCTATCGACGTATCTTTCGCTGGTCCCTTCGCCTTCCGATGCTGTCCTCTCATTCGGCCCCATGGACTTTCTTCTGACCAGTGCTCCACACTACCTGCCCAGCCGACTTTACAGTGTGTACCCACACCCAGCGCAGGACCCGAGTGAGAAGCGGAAATACGTTGTCATGTTGACCAGCAGGTGTGTAGTCGATTGTCGAATTACCTCCATCATTTGACGCTGGTTTCAGAAACGCCGACGTTCCCCGAGCACTCGTCAGGGACATGTATACCAAATCTTGGAGTGCGTTCGATCGACTCGTGTCGGTCGTTCCGCCAGGTGGTTCCATCGGGTTCGTCTCGGAAGTTTCCTAAGCTTGGTCTCTCATTTACACCTTGCTTGCAGCCTTGATGACAAGCTGTTCAGCTTTTGGCTCCTCCAGGGAGACAGCCATCCACTTTCACACGTCAAGGGCATCTTCCGCTTTGAAACCGGCGTGAAGGTCAACGAGTTCCGCGACCTACGTGCCAACCCTCGGTGTTTAGTCGAGAGTCAGGCGCTCTCTTTTCGCGTGCGATGGGCACGTATGTCGGCAACCGGCGCTCTTGGCGCAGCCGTAGGTCGTGCACGGGGTAGCGGTTCGTTGGTGACTAGCAGCGCAGCAGCATCCCCTGGTTCCGGTCAACGGACTGGAACACCGGCGGTCGGTCCTTTGGGCGCGCCTTCATCTGGTTTAGGTTTATCATTCGACCCATACGACTCGTCTTCGTTACCCGCGAGAATACTGTCAACCGGAGCTGCGATCAATTTCCCAGCCGTTGCTTCACTGGTTAGCGAGCTTTTTAATGCTCCTGTGTTCGTTTCCACCACTCAGCTTGACTCGGCTCAAATCACGCCTCACCGCAATGCGCCAGCGAAGGGATACCCTGGGCGGGCAGCGTTGGGGGGTGCATACGTCGCACGATGGGTTTGGGGTAAAGAGCGTGGTACGTGTCGCGGGAGCTTCGAGGAGGAAGTCCGACGGTTACTTGCGAAGCGCTGGGTTACGAGTGGTGGCACCCCAGTCCGGACGCATATTGGTGGCGAGACCCCTGCTGGGAGCGGGGCCAACACACCCTATGGCACACGACGCACTGGTTTCGGCGCTGCGGTGTTAGAAGAGGAAGAAGAGGATGCGCTTGAGGAAATGGAGCGTCTCGGTGGAGATGCGTTCGGTGAGGGAGAGCTCGTCGCGCGGTTACGTACCGCGACGGGATCAAGCACGACAACGACAACTACCGGAACGTCAACGAACTCGAGTAGCGCGCTCCCCTCTACAACGTTCACTACACCTGATCCCGGGACAACTAACACAAGCCCGGGTGGTGAGCTTGGGGCCACGTCTACTACTGCAACGCTTATGCCAGTTACGGCCCTACCAACGGGCGAATCCGAGACGCAAGTAGGTCTGGCAAAGATTGCGGAGCCAGATGTTGATGCGTTCATGGCGTACGCGGCGATTGTACCCGAATATTGTCGACTGGAAGGGATGCTGGTAAAAGCGCTGGTGTGAGGGATTGTTGCGTTGTTTTCTTTCTGTCCTGATCTGCTCTGCTTTTCTTGCTGGTGCGGTCTCTCCACGCGTATTTTGGATGGAAGAACAAAAAAAATGATGGGCGTCACCTATATCCTTCATACCCATTACACATCAACCTCGTACTAGAAAAGTAACTTGCCAGCGCTATGATTAACACACTTATATGCCTCTTGCGCACTGTAAGCGTGTAAAAATTATTGATAGTTGTTAGACTGGAGCCACGCAGCATTCTATCGGTGACTGAACTTGATCTTTGATTTAAGTTGTTCTTTCTTTCTCTTGTCAGTCGTCGCCGCACGTGTCAATATCATGTCACATGACACGTCACGGGGACAAGTGGAGGCCGCACCGTGACGAGCGACACCACTCAGCTCTTGCGATTGACCAGCTGGCTCTGATAAAAGTGTGTATTTACAGTCTGGCATCCACTTTTTTTTTGACTGTTATTTTCAGTTGCTCGCAATGCGTCCTTCTCTCCCTCGCCTTGTTCGCATATTGCCTCGCTCTGCTGTTGTGGCACCAGAGCACGGCCACCTTCCGCCGAGGATCTATGACGAACTACCCAAAGACTCTCGGAAATCGCTGTCCTTACACGAAATTCTGTTGAAAGAGCAAGAGACCGCTGGCCCAAACTACCCGCCTAACATCCGGATAGAGCCTGTTATGTCAAGAAAAACATTTGCAGGTGCAAGGCGCGATTTAGTGGGCCCCCTGAGGGCTATTTTGAGGGAGCGATGACAGAAGAACGTTGTGCAAAGAGGCTTTGACACGTTGTCTCAGATACGTTACTCTCCTCCTTGCAGCTGTGAGGCATGTTACGTCTTTCCAATGGTTCACATCGGCTACGTCGCATAGTTTATCATAATCCGATATTTCACCGTGATTCTCGTGCACGAGCATCCGGCGCATTCCCATTACGCCACCTTTTTATGGCTTAGTCTTGTTATCAGCAAGTTATTTCATAGGCGGGGGCAAGTCGTTAACAGATTGCTCAGCTCAAATACAATCACCGACCATCATACCAAGTCAAGCACGACATTTTCAGGTCTCGCGAGCAATCCAACGATTGTCGTGCGCCAACTGCTAACCAGCCATGTCGATTATAAATTTTCGAAGTGAGTCGACGAGTTTAATCATGTCGTACTCCTGACCCAGACTTTTTTTCGTTTACCCAGCCTCCTTACCTGCAATTTTGTTTATCTCCCTGGCATACGGTGCATATCACTTTATGATCGGACGTTTTACCAAATGTGGCGGGTTTGCCCTCATTGACGCCCAATGCCCTCCTAATCCGGGACCTTACAACCTGCGTTATACTGGACTAGACGCACTCGATGCTGTCTTCTGCATTCCGGTCTCCTTCTTCCATGCGAGTTATGGCCCGGACACTATCCTTTTTTTCGCGGAGTTCATAGCTTCGTGGGCGACTACCGTAGCGCTGACGTTTATTGAGGGAGCCCGAAGCGGCTGCTCCAGAACCCTAGCTTTCCCTGCGATGATGGGCCTGTTCTACAAGACCCAAGGCGCAGGTATCATCTTCCCGCTTTTTTGGCTGAACGTGATTCTCTCTGGGCATACTCGCCTGGACCGCGCTGTTGCGAGGATTGAGCAGGCCAAGGCTGAAGCCACCCTCTTCGCCCTCTCGGTTGGCTTCGTCGTGCCCTCCGTGCTCCTGCTGACATTACAAGACCCCATACTGACTGTTCTCTGGCAATTCTTCCCAATGTGGATGCGGATGGCGCAGGTTGGATATCTCTCTTTCCGCCGCCCCTCGTCACGCCACGACACATCAGGTTACTGGACAGTGCAGGCAACCTTCACCTTCACCTTCCTCTTATCGGCGATATTCCACATTGCCGTTATTTGGTCCGCGAGAAATGATCTCGCATCACTCACGGATCTTTATGTGCCATCAATCCTCCCCCCCAATCCAGCAACGATAATCCTCAGACAAGCTACACACATGTATTTGCAATGGGATGTTACATTCACTTTAGGTTCGGGCTTACTAGGGACGCTTTGGTTTGCGAACAATGCCAAACAAGTGGCCTTGATCGCACTGTGGAATGTGGTTGCGACAGTCGTCGTTGGCCCCGGCGCAGCGGTGTCAGGTGTTCTCCTTTGGCGGGAATGGAGGCTTAATAGGCCGTTGAGTGGCGTCTCCAAAAAAGAGCACTGAAGATGGTTGACTTGATTTCCTGTTGTCTGTACACAACACATGTATGTTTTCGTGTTTAACAAAGGACGGTCACGAGTCGCGAACGCGTCACGTGTTTATGTAACCAAGCAAACCGACGAAGTTTCTGAGATCTGAGAGATGACATGACACCAGCCTCGACGTCCGCTTCCAAGCAGTACAACGCAAGAGTACATGTGGGGTTGTTAGAAGAACGCGTCACCAACGTTTCGAGCACAGATTTTCCTGGTCATTATCCAGATGAGGACAACTCTTGGGATCTCAAAAAGTTCAAGAAAGTGCGTAAAATTTGTTTACGTTGTTGGCCATCCCACTCAACTTAGGGCGTGCGCAGAAATTACAAGTAAACGTACAAAAGCTATCGGCGCAATCCATAGAATTTGATCTTGTTGGAGTTGACGCGTCTATCGCGAATGCAATGCGGCGGATACTCATTGCGGAGGTATGGGCATTAAAAATATCCACGCGATTCCAGCGCGTTATAGGAATTGAATATAGGTCCCGACAGTTGCGATAGAATATGTATACGTGTGGAACAATACCTCCGTCATGGTGGATGAGGTATTCTCGCACCGCCTCGGGTTGATTCCCTTGAACGTAGACCCTGCCCTACTCGAAATGAAAGCGAGTCCGAATGACCAGGCAACAGACAGAAATACAATTGTCTTCAAACTTCATGTCGATTGCTCGCGCAATACAGCCGCGCCAAGAGATAGTACAGATCCTGCGGTTCTATACCACAATTCGGAGGTACTAGCAGGCCATCTTCAGTGGGTGCCACAGGGCGAGCAGGCGGAGGTTTTTGCCACATGCCCACCAGCACCTACAATCCCGGAGACCGTCCTCGTCAAATTGCGTCCAGGCCAGGCAGTCGAGATGGAGATGCATGCAGTCAAAGGTGTGGGGAAAGATCATGCTAAATTCAGTCCTGTTGGTCCGTCCTTCGTCCTTCTCTCCCCAGCATCCTTTCTGAAAGCCGGACTCCGGTGTTCACAGCAACGGCCAGTTATCGATTATTGCCACACGTCATTTTGGATGAAGAAAATCCCGTACCGCCATCTCTGGCCACTCGTTTCCAGGATTGCTTCTCACCCGGTGTGATCAAAGTGGACCCACGAACCGAAAATGTCTCTGTTGATAAGCGCGGTGTGCGCGGCGAGACAATGAGTCGCGAGGTGCTGCGTCACCCCGATCTTGCGAAGTACGTCAAGCTTGCCCGTGTACGGGATCATTTCATCTGTATGTTTTTCCTTTCTCGTAAGGGGACTGAACATGGCGGACGGACCTGACCTCGCTTGGCAGTTAATGTCGAGTCGGAGGGACCATATGAGCCGCAGCGTCTTCCGCTCGAGGCCATTCAGATAATGCGGGGGAAAATCTCGACCTTGAAAGGCGCTGTTCAGGCGCTCCGTACCCAAGGGGTCTCCGAAGGGGATGTACAGATGACAGATGCGTAATACAGAGTCACTTCCACTTGGTTCTGCGCTTTGCCCCATGTCACTCCCATCAGCTAGGACGTGTTACACCACCACCAGCAAATCCATATTGGATGGCTGCCTGATCACAGCAAATGAACCAAGGTGATCCCTGGATGCAATGAGAGGGGCAATCACATGAAGAAACCATTTTGTCGTGAGCTGCCGTGTTGGGAATTACGACGAGAAGGTACGCGTGAATGACCACGCATTTTGTATGTTTTACTAGTATCTATTATAATATGTACAAGTTAATCCTTGCTAATCCTGTCTGCGCATGTCCCATAATCCGGATGGTCAACCAGCTGTGGTAAATAATTCTAGCACATTGAGAAGACGCCTAGTGCAACAGTAAAGCCCCGACGGAGAGGGTGGATGGACTGCCTCAAAAAGTATGAAGGCCAGTATTAATGTTTGGGACGTAGGGTTAATAGCATCAAATCTACACGGTTCTTGAATGCCTGATGATCCACGGCACGGCAGGATACGCTACTAACATCAACTCTTGGGTCTGAACAAGCTGTGAAGACCGCGAAACCGCCAGAATTTCCCTTCCCAGCCCAGAGCCAGAGCCGATTTCAAGACAGAGCCGAGGCGGGTTTTCGAGGCATGTGAAACCGGATCTGATGGTGATAGGCTATCCGGCCTTCTCGCAGTTTTTTTTTCTCCTCCCTCCGCATTGTTCACGTGTCCTGCGCCCTGCTCCTGCTGATTCTAACTACTGAACTACAGTACCTATCACTGCGTATTATTTCATGATGTAAGCGGAAACACCGGGAAACATAGCCGAGTCGGTGTCTGAAATGTCCCTATTTCAACCACAACATCAACAGGTCCCCGTCACATCGTATCAAGCCAGCAAAGTAATCCATCCATCGACTGCAACCCCAATCATCTATAATGTCGATTTTAGGCCTTCGAAGTGAGTTCATCAGTAGTAATGTCGTCCTCGTACACGGCAGTTCGTGACCCGTTTTGCTTATTCTCCTCAGCGTTTATACCCGCGGTTTTGTTCATCTCCCTGGCGTATGGAGCAAACCACTTCATGACCGGCCACATAGTTAAATCTGGTGGGGCCGCCCTCATCGCTGCGCAATGCCCTCCCAACCCAGGACCGTACAACATACGCTACGTCGGACTCAACGCCGTCGATCGTACCCTATGTTGTCTCGTCACTTTCTTCCAGTCCTATTTTACTCTGGACACCTTACCCTTCTCAGCCGATTTTATGGCTTCATTTGCGACCCCTATCGCGCTATCTTTCATCGAGGCTGCCCGAAGTGGCCGCTCCACGCTCCTAGCGTTTCCAGCGTCCCTCGGCCTGGTCTATCAGATCCGAGGCGGCGGTTTCGTCTTCCCACTCTTCTGGCTTGCCCTGATCTTCACCGGACACACCCGCATGGACCGCTCAGCCGCGCAGATTGACCAGGCCAAAGCCGAGGCTACCCTCTTCGCCGTGTTGGTTGGCTTTGCCATGCCGTCCGTGCTCATGCTGGTACTGCAGGACCCTGTGGTGACGACACTTTGGCAGTTCTTTCCCATGTGGATGTCGGTGGCACAAGCTGGACATCTCTTTTTCCGCCCCTCTTCGCGCTACAACACATCAGGCTACTGGACAGTGCAGGCAACATTCGCCTTCACGTTCCTGTCATCCGCAATATCCCACATTGCCGTTATCTGGCCTGCGAGGGATAATCTCGCGTCCCTCAAGGATCTCTATTTCCCGCCAATCCAACCCGTCGATCCCGCATCAATAAATCTTCCACTAGCTGCATTCATATTCTTGCAATGGGATGCTATATTCGCTTTGGGTTCAAGCTTACTAGGAACACTTTGGTTCGCGACCAACGCCAAACAAGTGGTGTTGATCTTACTGTGGAATGTGTTTGCAACGGCCGTCGTTGGCCCCGGCGCAGCGGTGTCGGGCGTTCTCCTCTGGCGGGAGTGGAAGGTTAATGGCGCGTTGGGAGGTGCATCCAAGAAGGATAGTTGAATGTAAAGCAGGATAGTGGTTTTGTGACAGCAGCAAATAAACTGGATCCGTTTATCATAAAGCATCTCATATAAGCGAAAAAAGCACTACCGTATACAAAACAAGAGCATGAATATAGCAAGGTGACAAAGTAAAGGAAACGTGACAAGTGCCGCTTGTCTCACCGTTTCCCTTTGCCATTCGCTGCCGGCTTGGGCTTCGATTTGGTTGGTGCCTTTTTCTTCGGACGATCCGAGTCATCCGAGTCGTCACCTTTGCGAGTAGCATCTGCCTTTTTCTTGTCCGCTGCGGTAGTGGGTGTGGGTCAGTTACAACCTACACCCTTGAAAATCAAGAAAGATCATACACTTCGCAGCTTTCCTCTCGAGTTCATCCCAGTCTTCGCCTGTGAAGTTGAGTGTGAGATCTTGCTTACGTTACAGTAGCAATCCCCTACCTTCGCTTTCGTCGAAATCGGAGCCACTGCCCTCATCATCGCTAGCGTTGGATCCATCAAAGTCACTCCCAGCATCTTGCGAGCTTGTTTCGCTAGACACCTGCGCAGATTCCGCTTCGAACTCGGATTCTGTCTCGGACTCCTCGTCTTGTTCGCTCTGCACAAGCACTGGTCAAACAAAATAAGGACAGTCGGATTGAAAGCGGTCCTACGTCATCACCAGTGCCGCCTAGGAAAGTCCAACCCCCTCCTCGGAAAAATTCATATGGACTATCATTGATCGTTTTCATGATCGGACCCCAGTTAAGGTTGACGGGACCTTCTGCGATTGGTATGTCGACAGAACTACGGCCAGTTAATTTCATCCCCTATGTCGGTAATATCAAAACGTACTCAAGCCAATTTTTCACGTCATCAAGTTGTGCGGTTGGTATGGAATTGATATGAAGTGGGACTTTCGTAAAGTCCTTGAAGACGAAGACTAAATCGAATTGCTTGAGGCCAAATTGTACGCGTTCCAAAGACGAGATTTCGATATCTGCCAGTGTGACCACTAGGAATGGAGGATCGGACAGATGGACCAAACATTCGGTCGTAGGCTGGAGGCGAACATTGGTTCGGAAGGGAACTCCTTCAAATGACAGTTCCCGGAATGGAATATCGGGCTCCAACGCATCGCCGGTCTGGCGAATTATATTATCTGTAAGCAGGTTTAGCGTCGAAAAACGAGACATACGTACGAAGTTAACTGCGGCCTCTGCAACCTTCTCCGAAAATGCTTTAAACTCCTTGTTAAGCATTTGACGCCGCTTTCGTTCTTGCTGCTCCATCTCTATCTCGTCTTCGTCGCCATACCGGTATTTGCGCTTGCGGTTGCCGGTTTCATCGAACTGAACGTCTGATGCCTCACGGTAGAATTGTACATCCTAGTGTCGTTATAAATATCATCAACTCAACTGTGACGCAGAGGAAAGCGACTATACATAAGTCTTCTTTTTGCCTATCATGATGGGGGCTTTCAGATGTATATGGAGGATCACGAGCAGCTCGTGATCACACGGTTGGAAGAATACATGCTTGACGTTACTGAATAGGATGTCTTCGTATGGTAGGTCAGACGGTTCCGGGGACATGTTGAATTCGGAAGCTTACCGATCTTTTGCGTTCCCAAGGGAGATTGGTATCGGAGTCCATTTTGATGAACTTCCACTTCTCCTGGTAAGCGTTTACCATCGGGGGCGGGTCGCACGAATACTTCAGGAAGCTTGTGTGGTCGCCGGCCTTTCATTTCCACTAAAACGTCCTGCTCAATCACATCCGCTAGTTCCTTCTTTTGCTGTTCGCGTTTGTTCACTTCCTTCTTCAAGTCGGTAATCTGCTTGCTTAGGATATCGAATCGGTGGCCATCCGTAGATCTATATGTGATGGAACGGACGAAAGTAGCATCGGGATCCTCAAAGGGCTGGCAACGAATAAACAAAGAAACACCCAGGCGCGTGTGATCGTGACGTACTGTATCCTCTTTCTTACCGGCAAGCTGGCCGGGCGTCTGGAAGTTGACGCGAAGGTACGTGAAGTCTCCTTCATCGTTCTTGCTAACATTTTTTATCGTGTTGATGTGGAATGGCACTGCAAACCCATGAATAGGCAAAATCACCGTTTGGGCTTTGCGGTCAACGAAAATCTGAGTATAGAAGTGATGGGCGTGATGATGATCTGGTCGGAAATGACTCGACGTACTCGCAACCCGTCGACCTCTTTAGGCAAACCTGCTTCACCCTTGTAACTGTGGAATTTCTTCCAAGATTTTCCTTCCTTGCCATTTGCACCATCGCCCTCCTCTGAATACCTGGCCAGACCCTGTTCCTGCAACTGTAGATGGAGTTCTTTTTGGTGCTCCGCGATCTTTGCACTTGTCGACTGCATGGCCTCTTCCTGAGCGGCACTTCGGGTTTTGTTTCGTAGCACCTTGCCACCAGCAGTTTTATTTTTCACAGGTGAGGCATTGCCATTCGCTTTCGTCTGTGGCTTTTGAGCTACTTTCTCTTCCTCAGATTCCTCCCGAGTGAGATAAAAAAGCGTGTCTTTCGTCGACTTGACACCTTCAGTGAAGCAAATACCCCTATCCTGACCAACTTTCACTGTGTCGTTAATCTGCAAAGCATATCTGTAGAGATGTCAGTATGTTTCAAAGGTCCACGGTATGGCAGCATACCGCTTATGTTCCTGGTCGTTGAGGTCCTGGAATCCCAGAGACAAGCAGAATATCATGTTGGCTTTCATTTGTCGGCTGTTTTTTGGTGAAAGAAGGTAGGTCGAGTCACGGAACTCCATTCCCATCTGTTTTTGGCGTATTACTGACAAGCACAGTTTAAATGACAATTAACTCACGCCAAATCCGATATTCCTTACAAAGTGTTTCTCGAGGTCGGGTTTATGTTTCTTCACGTAGGCCAAGGCATGTTGGTATAAGTCTCTGGCAACAGCACCATCTTTCATCTTCTGCATGACGTCTGCTTGAAGGCTAAGCAACAGATTGTAGATAGACTCTTGTTCCTATGGAGAGTCTTTGACAGTCGCACGGATACACAGGGCATATCGAGCCGTACCTTATCCGGGTCTACAATAAACGTCCGACCGAGATTGGCGCAATAGCCCTTGTAGCGCATCCCGAGAGAGACCAAGAAAACACCCTTGTGAGACATGTCTTCGGGACTTGACTCTGCAGTAGGCTTCAAATCAAAGCCGTCGGTAGAGGAGCGAGACTGGATGATGGGGGAATAGCAGAACTCGGTTGAGAGCCAATCGACCTGAGGGGGTATACGTTTGACGTCGGCAGAGATAGATGAGCGCAGCTTACATCGTTGATCCCTCGACCTTTGCCCCAAATCTTCATATCGGGACCCTTTGCGTTCTCTCCTTCACCAGACCCCAACCGGGCTTCAATCTGAGTAGCGAACTGTTCGTGAGATATCTTAGTCTCTCGGTCGAGGATAGTTTCGAGCTTGACAGCCACATAGTGTGTCAACAGTGTGACAGTCAGGTTTGCAGCGGTCCTGGTCGCTTTCTACATTCTAGAATGAATTTCACTGCTGAACGGGTGCAAAACAAACAACTTGCCAGCTCTTCGTCATCTTTGACGGCCATGAAAGTAGAAATGGAAGAGGCAATGTCCAGTGACTCAGGCTTCTTGTCAGAGGCAACTAGCGCATTATTCCATTCGTCAATGAGTTTGCCGGCGTATGATTCCTTGGTAAGGCTCCCTATGCGTTGACAGGAAGTAAACACGCTCAGAAAACGAGGAAGCGCATCGCTCGGGGGATCCTTCGATTTTGCCAGAGTAAAAATTTCTACAGGGACAACAGTTCTATGCTTCTGGAGCTGTTCCAAGATCCTTGCTGAAAGCAGAGTGAGCATGACCGCAGGGAGTCTTAGGACGGGTGCAGCACCTTTGGTCGCAGAGCAAAGGATAGAGACCTTGTCTTTTTGAAACAAAATGAACGTGGAGGGAAACTCATAACCAAGAAGCCATGTCTGGGAGACGAAGTACGGTCAACGGACAGAGGCAAGAACAAGTATAGGCAAAGCACCTGAAAAGCGGTTCCCTTTCTAACGGGTTCGTCTTCCCCAGCGGCAAGAAAGATGGCATCGACATCAGCTATCGCACTATAGTCGTCGTTTTTTCCGGCTCGCTGCATACTCATCAGCTGCTAGAGCGGGGACAAATGGGACGGCAACATACTGCCCACGAGTCATAGATGATTTTTATTCTGGAGTTTATAATCTCCTTGTTCAGTTCGACCGCCATTGCTTATGAGTGGACAGGGACGTTTGCGCAGACGAGGGAACTCAGACTCGAACTCGAACTCGGGATGGGTCAGACGGAGACGGAGACGGAGACGGGAGACGGCGCGTCGCTGGAACGCGTCTGGAATTATTATGTAATTACGTGTATTTAAGATCTACGATGACCGGCTGTCCGTACCCTCCAGCCATCGCTGCATTCACAGAGACACGCTCGAGCTCGGGGTGGACGTGGACAGTCGTTCCGTGGGCCTCGTGAATGTGCCCGAATACGTGCATCCTGCAATCCTCCAGTTCTCCCAGAACCGCTGTCAATGTTTTACATCCCGCGTGCACTCCTTTTCTAGTCAGGTCTAATATCCCGTGTGCCGGCGTGTGGGTCAGTAGGATCTCCGTGTCTCGGGGCACGCGTCTGTATATCGCTAGAAAAGGACTAGTCAGCTTGGCGGAATGGATGCACAACGCCGAGTTGGCATGGGCCGTCCGTACCGTCCGCTTCGGCGCGAGTTTCGTACTGGAATGACCCTGGTACGTATCGCGGGGTAGCCTGTGTGGGGGGTCAAATTCAAATTCGACAACACTTGAAGCAGGGCGTACGGGAGAGCCGTAGACCTTCCATGTTTTTCCACCCGTCTTCAATAGCATGGACTCATGTTCTAGATAATGCAAGCCCGCTGCGCGCGCTGCTCGACTCGTCATCATGGCACGCGCCTTGGCCACGTCCTAACAGCCAGATATAAGCCATTTGGTCCAGGAAAGGGAAAGAATACTGTTGGACTCACGTCTTCCTTGACTCTAGAGTACAGAAAAGTCCTGGAGTTCACACAGCCTTTGTCCAGACATATCTAGAGTACAGCGATAGTTTAGCCGGCGATGCAGTAGGGGTAGATGATGTATAACTCAACGTCATGGTTCCCGGCAATGACACTACGTGCGATGCGAGTGTGAGCGAAAAGGGTCTAGAAAATGACGCAGGATCACTGGGCCTCACATTTTCGTTGGGTGTGGTAATGACAATAACCAATCCACTGTCACTTTGAGGTCGTTGACGCTACCCCAACTGCTGAGGTCTCCAGAATGAACCAAGACGTCGCCAGCTGGCAGAGAGAACGTATGCGAGTGAGTATCCGAGATACACACAAATCGTGTCCAGCCTTGACCGGGATGTGGAGGGATGTCGTTCCCATAGCAGTCATATACAACGACGGTATCATTACCACGTGAGGGTACAGCGTCGGGTCCTTGGGTGAAAATGCACTTAGTAGGACTGGGAATAGGAGGCGACATGACGGTGCTATGTCCTACGAGGAGATTATGACTCCAACCTGAGCCCATGGGTGGATATTTGAGCAGCAGACGAGCTGCTGTGCATACCAGTGCGGGCTCATATATCAACGTGGTGAAAGTGCATGACTACACAGCATCCTGACGACAACCACACCGTGCTGTCCTTATATGGTTACTTTCATCTCCTCAAATATAATGCAATCCCTTGCTATTTAGACGTATATAGGAATAATGAATGTTCTTCAAGGTCCAAGGTACAGGCACCAGTCTAAATCTACCGAAGTTACGGGACGGGGTTAGGGACGTCGCCGGTGGTGGTGTTCCACTCATGGCCTGCAGGGACTTCCCAGTCTCCATAGCAGGCCCATTTCCAGTCCGTGTTAGCGATAATCTTCTCCTGCGCAGCAACGAACGTCGGAATGGGACACATTCCGTGCGCGTCTTCGGGACATCCCTCTATGCCTGTGAGCGGTGCGACGGCGTCATTTATGATGACACGAAGCTGTTCACTCTCTCGCGAGGAACAGGAAAGTACTATGAGCTTTCATCAGTCACCTTGAGCATTGTTGAAGAGCAATCAAACTTACGCTGAAACTGCACATTAGTCGAGAATGGTGCAAGCTCGGACACGCGGAACGACCTGTGGTTCGGTATGTGGTCAGTAGGCAACGGGCCATTCGCCGCGAAATTTGAAAGATTGAGAGCAGTAATAACTAAGACAGAGGATGGTGAGAGCTAATGTCTCAAGGGGATGCAAACTTACTGTTGAGGACAACAACTTCATGAGTCGCATCTACGTAAAAACTATGGTTTAGAGGGAACGTGATGGGATTGTCGTTAAGGGTTGAATTAGTGGAGGAATTGTGACTCTCAATTGGGGTATGTGTCAGACGGGCAACCAGCTCTTGTATATATCCAATGCCCTGTGCACGCGATAACGGAGCCCCAAAGGCAGAGGTATACCTTGACCAGACTTATGTCACAGTGATTGAGAAAAGAAGAGTAGCAAGTAACTCACCAGAAGACTATATCCATGCTGAGGTACCCTTCAGCCAATAAAACTCGCGAATGGAAGACAAAACTCACGAGTAGTTGAATCCCTCCCATTCCTCCTCGGTAAATAATTCACAGAATTTAGAGAATCCAATGGCCACTGTCTAAAAAAAAAGAAAGATTACTGGGGACTGTGAGTGGTGGCAGTAGATGACACTGACTTCGTAAGCACACATCTGTTGCATCGTATACACATCCTCGATGGTGAGCGTATAACCGCCAATTAGCTCCTGCAGCCTGTCTTGCGCCTGCTTGAGGTAGATGCTTGTCCACTCCTTCAGAAACGGTGTACCGCGATCAGCTTTAGAGGCAATGCCAGTGTTGGGGCATCTGAGAAGCAGTGAAAACGGTGAGGAGAAGAAGATATAGATCCATACGTCATATAAGGAGCAAGTGTGTTGTTGAACTATTTCAGGGCTTCTGAATCAATCCCAACACAAAAGATTGACGGGAAACTTACGCCGCGACCTTCAATAGTAATGCTTTGGAGGTACTTGTGTTCATAAGGGATACCCCAGAATCCAGCGGCAAAGTTCAGTGCAGAAGCAAGCATACGGTCTCTGATACGCGAAATTAGTAAGAGATAGTACTGTGTGTCTTAAGACGCACTGGGACTCAGTGCGAAACACAGGAAGAGCATCCTTGAAATTCTGAAAAAAGTCGTCAAGCCCCACATACAAGGCAGCTTGCAAGCTTCAGACCTCGAGCAGGAATCCATATTTCAAACGCATAGAAAGGCCAAGGTCGACTGATTTTACATTTATTATTAAGGATATTACTAAAGGTTGGGAACTTACACAGCTGCTGTCTTCCGAAAGGGGTCAACACTGTAACGAGTGAGCTCTAAATCCAGGACTTTTTACAGAGCCCGCACCCTCTTCACCAAGCTTGTATGTCCTGGGGGGGGGGTGTTGTTCAATTAGACACACCACTGAAAGACTACATTGCACCTACCAATTGTTCAAAAAATCCAGATCACCTGACGCCGTCCAATTCGCCGCGGCTTCGTTCAACCGACGGGCCAAAGATGAAGGGCCACCGTATGGGGCTATCTCATCGCCAATCAGGAGAAAGAAAGTACAGTATATCTTTGGACGTGACGCTCACCCCAGGCAGTAGGGTATCTAGCCCCATGGCGGTGAAGGAGATGAAGTCCAGTGACGGTACAGTCGTCAGGTGCCGCAGGGTCTGCATCAATACCAAAAGTGCCTCGTTTGACGCTGTACCACGGAGATAGATTGCCCCACTTCTTGAAAAGGTCGAAGTCCTTCTTTGGCTTGGTACCTGCATGCAGCAGGGGAGATACGATTAATTGTGCAGCGCCGGTGTGGAGGGGATACGAAGGTGCGGTGATGATGAGTGCAGGCTCTGCACCGGTAGGCGTTGCACCGGCATGCCCCACGTTGGTGGGAAACAAGGACGGGTCATCGTTGATTCGGGTAGCAGGCGGCCATTCATGTACCTCTGTCGAACCAACGTAAGGGGGGGCGAGGACGTGGGCGAAATCGTCAACAGGGGTCCTTGACGAGAAACATGAAGAACCGAAGAAAGCGTATTGGGCCAGAAAACACGCAAGGGAGCCGGAAAGAAACGCGAAGATGAGATACGACGTGGAGAAGGTTTGACTCTTGGAGGGACAGCATGTACGTTGAGACGTCGGAGGGGACCGTATATCTCGTGTCGAAGATGGCAGGAGGGCCTGCTGCTCCTCGGTCTCTGGTTCTGGTTTGTACAGGTCATCATCCCCCGTCATGGTTGTGTGTGTTGAGTTGAGTTAACTATGCAAACCGGCTAAGTCCGTCATTCAATTCCTCCATTGCCAATGCCCAGGTCGCGTAAGATAAATACAACGTCCTCCACACGCTCTTCCAACACCGTCAGCTTTTCTATCTTCAACTCCCACTCCCTTAGAGTTTCCCGCTCGTTCCGTGTGAGTAGCCCCTCATCTTGACTAACGTCACTACGTTCTCGCTTTTCCAGCACTGCCTTCGCGCTGGCTTCTTCGGTTTCCGCTTGCTTCCTCGTATTGATGTTGTACAGGGTCTTGTATAGGTTTCCCAAGATTACAGAGCATGCCTTGGGTAGATCAACATACCTAGAAAATGTCAAGTGGAGCGCTTACACAATACAACCCGATGTGATTAACGATGAAGCTGACCATAGGTAGAAGGTACGCGTCGGATTGCGATCCGCACTTTTAGGAACCTCTTGGATACTGATTAGAGATTCAGATGACATCGCGGAGAGTAACGGTCTGACATCCTTGGGAGCAATCATTGCAAGCTTTGATATCTAGAAAGCCCACTTCAAGTCTAACACACAGCCGAGTTGGTATGCGCACGCACCTGCTTCTCGTCAACCTTGCCAGAATCCAACAATAAACGCAAAATCCGCACGCCGTCATCTCCATGCCGCTCTCTAGCAACAGCTTCTAGAACACGTCTTCGTAAACGCGAGGCGATGATCCCAAACTCCACGTATACTTTTGACCCGTTCAGCGACACGAACGAAGAAGCTTTGCCCGCCGATGTTGGATTGTCCACAAAAGCAAGCATGCTCAGAAAGGATTTTACCAGTGTGATATCCTTGGGTTTTCTGGTGTTGAGAACGAGCCCAGACGCCAACGCATGGCCATCTTCCAACTGCATAGATATATTGGCAGCCGTGGTATAATCTTCATGAAGGGCAGTGAGACGAGGAGCACGCACTGCGGGAAAAATACGAACCGGAGCGAGTTTCAGTAATTGTCTTCTGTTTACTCTCAGTTGCCTTTAGAGTAGCTTTTAATACCGATGCAGCACCATCATTGAAGCGTTCTCGAGCCGCAGCTTCAATGAGCTGCGAACAGTGCTTAATCACTGTGCGATGGCAACACAGTACACGCACCTTATTACGAATATGTATATTGAATCTATCATAGTTGACTCGAAAGTGGACATCGTTCTGCAGAGCTGGTCACGGGGAGCTAACAGCGAAAAAAGTGCCAACGTTACATCAACGACATTGTCGTCAGAAACCTTGGTTCGCTATTAAAAAGTGAGTAATTGTACATGGAGCGTAAAACGTCGCATGCCTTGGAAGGCCTGGAAGAGACATGACTCTTGGATTTCTGTGATGTCTAAACTCAAAGTCAATTACCCAGCCGCACAATCTATGCAAAGTTGGTCGGCTTACCAGGCCAACTTTTTCCGCCTCGTCTTCTTCTCGCTTCAGACGACCCAACGCGGCTTCGCGAGCCTGCCGAAGCTCTTTTGCAGTGGGAAAGCCGGTAATCTTCGCCTTTTCTTCCGCTTCATACCGAATGCGCTTGTCCCGCGGGGAGATGTGCGAAAGCAACGTCGACGGCTTGAGATACGACAGAGTAACGAGCCCGTGCAGGACCTGGGCATAGACAGACGACTCTGAAAAAAAGTACCTCATCACAAATGTGTTGTGGGAGGCTAGGTCCTTCTCACCCTTCGAGCCTTGAGGAACCAGACGCGACATGATGTCTGGCGGACGAAGCTTTCCGTGATCAAGAACAAGCTGGATGATGTTAGCGCCCTACAGAGAAGTTCTTTCAGCATTAGGGTGGTTGGCCGACCGCACATGCTAAAGGTACGTACTGGTATCCCAAAGTGTTGCTCTGCGAGCCAGACATATCTCCCAAACCGCAGTCGCGTCAAACATTCATCGACGTTCACCTCGAAAACTTCACCCTCATCGTCCGATGTCGCATGCCAAAGAATATTATGCTGAACAAGTACGAGGATGGCTGCACGGACGGTACGCGGCTTCAAGCGTGAATAACGCACAAGTTGAGGAAAGGAGAGCCGACCGCGGCTCAAGAGGGCAGAGGCTACGGTCTAACACGATACTCAGAGGTAGAATGGTAGAGAGTACACGCGATACTTACAAAGGTGAACTGACCAAAGTGTGAGCGAATGATCTGTGCGCATACATTTGCGGAATCCGCGTCTGCCATGCAATGATTGTATCGGTTGCGAGCAAGAAGAAATTGATAATATAAAATTCTTAAATAATGTGGATCTAATAATACACGACACGACAGGATGAGAGTGACGGAGACGAGTCAACGAGGTGGAATAATACCCCCAGTAGGAAGAAACAACTATTACGTCGAACTAATTAAAATAGTAATCATTCTCCAAACGTGCAGGTGCCTGGCCCGTTGTCCCATTCGTGCCGCGCCGTTGCTGTCCACGTCGTTACCTAAAAATGTCAGTAGGCCCGGGATAGATACAAGAAAGGTACCGTCGATGGAAGCGTAGAAACTGTTGAAAGAGAAGTTTGTGAAACACTTAGCCTTTACCAATAACATTTTGAGACGGATAAGGTGGGAGTAATTAGCCAAAGCGTTGAGGTTCGTCACAACAAATGAAGTGCCGTGAGCAAATGCAATATGTCAGGTGGTGAAGTCGTGATGCGGATGCAGAGGAGAGAAAAAACTTGGACTTCCAAAGCTGGACTGAGATGGCTGGCAAGGCGCCAAACGCATCTCATCGTGTACGTGTCTTTTTCGTGGCTGTGAATGTCTTTGTTAGTGAAACGAATACTCGCAAGTGAGTAAACTGACTTTGCAACGATGATTGTTCTACCGGGGATTCGCTCTCGTCGATCTCAGTAAAAGAACGTTTCGATGCTATCGAAGCCGTCTTTTCAGACAGTGTGGAACTGCCCGTCGACTCCGCATCTGGCTCCCCGACTAATGGCGCAGCATCGAAGTCGTCACCATCAACGGACTCTTCCCAAGCAGCATAGCCATCATCAAGTTCCCAACTTTCTGGGTCATCCTCATCTCCCTCCGTGTGATGATAGGCATTTGTGTGTTCTGAGAATTCACCCCGTGTTGATAATACCGGTTTTGCCGTCTCGGCTTCGGGAGTGAATTCATCGGCGTCATCATAAACGGCAGCACCTTGTTCTTCTATGTTTGCAACAACGTCCGAAAGACTGTTTTCGAGATCAGCAGATTGAACAGAGTTATCTCCAGCGACATCAGCATCAGCATCCCCTGTGCCCAGATTAAGTCAAATTGTACAGGGATAGCACGAACACAAACCTGTGAACTTATCGACTATTTTCTCATCCCCAAAATCGCTGTCAGAATTGGAAAATCCAGTGTTGGGTGCCTGCCGTTCTATAACAAAGATGAGTAAATAGGCAAAAGGGGAATATTGAGAGACCTGCCTTCAGAATCGTTGAATTGAGAGGATTCCCTGGCAGCAGCTGATTCTCGCGTTTCGGCCAGAAGATCCAATTCTGCAAATGTTGATGCTGTGATAGCACTCGGTGCCTCTACATCACCGGATATTTCATCTTCTTCGTGGCGTTCATCATGTTCTTGATACTCCGTCGATTCGAGATCAACTGGGGCTTCGTGAACGGCATCGGGATCTAGTACAGATTCGGATCCGTCATCAGTATCCGCAACTTGATCAGTTTCTTCTTGGGCGTCAGCATTATCCTCGTACGAATGAGGATATTCCTGAGCGTCAGCGTACTGTTCAGACTCTTCGTAAGCCTCTTCGCCTTCCGGTTCTCCGTCTTGTAAATCAGCAGGACCATCGTGATCTTCTGGCTCGTCTACGGCCTCTGTGGATCGTTTGTGACTGCCATCGTCGGGTGATTCTTGTCCACTCGGTCCATCATCGTTAACAGCATGATTATCAACAGGATCCTTTTCGTGAACTAACCAAAAAAAAA
>QFEA01002245.1:0-14643 GCA_003315975.1 Lactifluus echinatus
GGCTTCTTCAGTAAAAACTTTATCATAGGCCAGGTAGCGGAGTGGAACCATTTCGCGGATAGTTTTCTTCTTTTTGTCTAGGGCCTGCTCTGCCAGTTGTTGGGCGACCGTCGCCTTTCGTACCAGGCAATAGTGAACCTCATCCCCTGGCTCAATCATTCGTGCGATCCTTGCGGGGAGTGTAGATCGCTTTACTTCGGTCGGCACCATGAGGATGGTAGAGCCCAAGAGTTGTCCTTTCTGCCAATCAATCTGGGGGGCCGTACTTTCAAAGAATGGATATCCAAGGATAAGATCGTCTTCTCCAATTTCTGCGATTAGAAATTGGTGTTTGTGGGGGATTCCATTGTGTTTAACGACGATTTCTACGCCTTGCGTCACGGTCCCACTAAGATTAATGGTTCCATCGACGTTTCTGATCTTTCTAGGACGCGACAGCGTCATCGTCTTGAGTTTGAGTTGATTCACCACTCTAGGGTGGATGAAGCATTCGGTTGCTCCTGTATCGAGGAGCGCTTTCTTTATGGCTCGTTTTTGTCCAGCGTCCAACAAGAGTTTCATCACAATTGATTTATTCCTACATAGGTACACTGAGTCAGTACTTGCCCGAACGAGAGCCATCACATTCAGGCTTGGGGAAAACCCATCTCTTCTCCTCCTTCTCTCATACATCTGATGAGGTCTTCCCTTTCTTGGTCACTGAGGCCCAGGAGCTGCTGAGCCAGAGTCTGCGCGTTTTTCTTGACCGTGGGAGTCTCCTTCTGTTCTTGGTCGTTATCGACTTCGGTCATGACACGTACACGTGGTTGGCGGTCCGGACAGTTCCGGGCCAGGTGGCCCTGTTTGCCGCATTGGTAACACCGACCTTCGGCCCTATATTTGGCTTTCTCGTCATCGGTGGTAGCTTTCCGGGCCGCTCCGGCGCTCGTGTCCATCGCATTCGAATCTCTCGGCGGAAGCCGAGGTCGTGGTGCCTGCGCGTTTCGGTTCCAAAAGAAGCCAGCTTGGTTGCTCCTATTTAGGTTGGGTTTGTTCATGTTTACAGGGGTCGGAGACGCGTAGTCGTGGTGGATGGCTTGCTTCCGCAGCCAATTCCTCTGATGGCGCTGCGCTGCCTTCGTCCATTGATCGAAGTTTGCAGGGTTCTCGATATCGATACAGGTATCGACTAGACGGCGTGGCAGTCCTCTCGCAAAGAGCCTTAGGGTTGAGGGCTCATCTCAGTGCATCCCGGCACGATGTACCAGGTGCTGGAATGTGGCGATGTACTCGTCGACGTTCCCGTCCTTCATGGTAAGTCTTCTTAATTCGTCTTCTGCTCTTT
Source organism: Lactifluus echinatus (assembly GCA_003315975.1). Taxonomy (NCBI): domain Eukaryota; kingdom Fungi; phylum Basidiomycota; class Agaricomycetes; order Russulales; family Russulaceae; genus Lactifluus; species Lactifluus echinatus. Next base: position 1,325 of record QFEA01002245.1, read on the forward strand.
CTTGCTGAGCGTAGTCCACAAAGCTTCGTCGGAAGTCGTCTTCGACAACTTCCCATACTGTCATGCCCAAAGGAGGTTCTTCGTCCTCGCGCCTTACTGCCTCAAGCCAGTCGCCGGTTCGTTCGACCCAACTGACGACGCGCGGTCCTTCGAAGAAGGATAGGAAGTATGCGGCGCGTTTATACGGATCTTTGGTGATGGTGGAGTCGTGGTTTAGCAGCATAAACCGTTGGAACGCATGAAAGAATTCCAGGGTACGTGATTGATTGCCATCGAAAGACTTAGGAGGGTTTCCTTCTAGCTTTCCTCCTCCTGGACGAAGCTCGGCCATGGGATCGTCGAGATCTGACAATCCGAATGGATCATCGCCGGTACCACGCGGTCGATGGTGAGGCGGTTCTCGTCGCCCGCGTTCTGTTTCGGCGGATCGTACCGCCATGGGTGAGTCGGTTTCTGGTACGACGTTGACCGGTGCCTCTTCAGGTCGACTTTCAACTCGACTGACGGGTCGCGATCCGGGGATGCTCTCCCCAGAGGCCCTCAGTTTTGCCAAGTCAACGCCCGGGAGGGGGTCGTTCTTCAGTTTCAAGCTAGGACGAGCGACGTGAACTGCTTCCCAGCTGGCTCCTCGGCGGGCGATTTCGAACCACACACTGTACGTGCTTGCAAGCGCAATCTTCGTTCCATCCTGGAGTCGCGTGTAGTAGCCACTCCAAGGGGCCTTATCTACACCTGCATGTAGATAGTCTATCCTGTCTGTATTGTCTTTCGGAATAAAGTCTTTTTGTTCGGGTGCTACTTCAAATGGCAGAGCGAGCGCTGCCAAGGAAGGTGCACTGGGAATTCCCTCAAATTCCCCTTTGTAATTACGACCGCGCCAATCTTGAATAGTCGAGATGGGCGGCGTTGGTGTGTTCGAGGTCGATGCCATTTCACTAGGCTGTTCTGGGAGAAGCTTGTTCTTATGTCACGATCAGGTGGTCGTGTCTTTCGTTCTAAGTCGTCGTTCGGGGATCTCGGGGAGCGTGGAAGCCTCAACGATCCGTTGAGAGGCTAAGTCGATATCAGGGGTCAAAGATAATCTGGACGCGATTATCTGATAAGCAGATCTAAGGCGATCTGAAGGCACAGGAGACCAAGCAAGGGACGCCTTTGTCAACCAGTGGCACTCTGGGTCTGGAGAAGCTCTGAAATCCTGTATTGCACAAGAGAACAAGCTTAAGGCTTGCTCTCTACTGTAAGAGTCCTTATATACATGTAGAAGAAGACGTTCTACAATGTACCATTATGTTCCGAGTCGTTCTACGATGCATCTACTTAGTTCTACTAAGTTCTACAATGTTCTAGTGTAGGCCTAGTATATGTAAGCAATCTCTGGTACTTTCTAGTCACAGTCGCGCAGCCACAGTCCAGTCCGATCCGATCCGATCCGATCACGTCACCTGATGCTTGTCACTGTCACATGGTTGTGACATAACGTTACAAACGCGTTCTGTAGTTTTGTTCATTATGCTCATTCACCTTGTAGTATACGCTTGTACTTCAATAGGTGAATACAATTTAGTCTTGTGCATCATAGTGCACATAACTGAGTATACACTCGTACTTCAATAGTACTCACGCGCGCACTTTACATCTTATCCATTACAGACTTAAATCATTATATTAACTCATAACTCGTAAGACTATGCTCTCCATACCAGTAGGAGGCGTCAGTTTATATACATTTTTGAGTACTTACGAATCTAGATCGAGTCAAAACGAATAACGACGATGTAGGAAAGGGCTGGAACTGGCTGGAGGTAATAACGACGATGTTACGGTTTCCTACCTTACATGACTTACTTTTTCTTTCTTTTGTTACGTGTTTTTCTGGGGTCATGTGACTTTGGGTCACATGACCCAGCATCACCGGACTGATGTTTGACCCTGTTTACCTACGCTTTGGTTCTGTTTGGGAAGGAACACTTACGGTTCCTTCCAAGTTGGGATACTTTGCCCATGTGGGGACGTTTCCCGCTGCAGCGTTGCTTTACTGTACTAGATTGGAGACTCCCACTGGAGCGGACCGCCTATAGTGTATTCGTACATTTTAGGACCCGCTGAAGCGGAAACTCATGTATATAAAGCCTCAGCTTTGGACCCTAAGTCCCTAGCTTCGGCTTAAGCTTCACGAATCCAAATCCCCTTTGAACCCTTTTCATCTCCCTCTCATCTCCTTCAAGTTAGCACTTGGGATTTGACTTGTGATCCAGCCTTTAGGCCTGAATCATTAGCAAGGCAGACACCCACACTTCTAGAGTGCTCTCTAGACCCCGAAAGAAGACTTAAGTCGCCTCTTAGCTTTGCTTAGCTAAGAAGCTCCACGTGACTAGTGCTTAGTCAGCAGGTCAAGAACACGTGACAGTCGGTCACACGTTACCCGGACCATCAAGTTCCCACAGTCAGGTGACTAGTTGTCACTTGTAAGAAGAACTCAGAAGGCACTTTGCCAACTGGCCCCTTTGGAGCCATAACAGACGAAGAGGGGAAGACGTCGATTGTAACAAGTGAAATAATCCGGGGCATGCACGGTACGCGTGACGATTGGGAGAAGCAATGTTAAAATATCGAGGGTGAAGAGGCAGAGCTGGCTGGGACGCTGACAAGGATAAAGAAATGTCTAGAAAGAGAGTAAAGTAGAGCAGAATAGGGTAGATGAATGCCATCAGGGTTGTGCTTACTGCTGCCCCTCTTCTACTACACGGCGTCTCGCAGCCTTTTCGAAGGCGGAACTGGGCTTGATTGGCTGCAATGCAGTGGTGGTGACATGGCGAGGGCGAAGATGGTGCGGCGATCGTTTGAGGCAGGGACGAGGAGAGGGAAGGGTGGCGACCTTCGTTGTGTGGTGTGGTGGCGAGGTAGGGAAAAGGGGCGACGAGATGAGAGCAAAGGAAAAGAGGGACCTTCGTTGATATGCGACGTCAGCAATACGCGGCATGATCCGAGAGCCCTCTGCAGTTGCGTGGGAAGGATCATGTGACTGCATCTTCATCATACGTCCGAAGGTGTCTGTTCCGCGTCTGGCATCGTACAACATCGGCAACCCTGCAGCAAATTTTTACAACTTGTATAAGCTCGTATGAGCTCGTACGAGCTCGTATGAGCTCATAAAAGCTCAAAAAGTTGGAAAAGCTCAGAAAAAGCTCAGAAAGCCGAAAAACTGAAAAGGACCCTACGTTTCATGGAAAGCTGCCTCCAACAACTGCAAAAAAAGTGGAAAAGTTGTAAGAAGGTGTGAAAGTGTGAAAAGTATGTAAAGTGTGCAAGTCTGTACTGATATTCTCTACTACATGAATTGCTAGTGCACATCATCAAATAAATAAGTGCAGTGAGGTGAGAAAGTAGTATTACATTCAAATATCAACACTCATTGACTACTACTCATTGGTAAACTCACCTGTCGTTCATCTAACATTGACAGTTTGACCTCTCTGACATCAGAATCAGGCATAATCTCATAATACTCAAGGATCTCTTCCCAAAGCTTGTCCAACATCTTGTTGAAATTTGCATTATACTGCCTGATCCAAGTATTTTAGGGCTTTTAATAACTTTTAATAGTTTTTTCACTTTATCATCATTTGTTTAGCATGACCTAAATTCAGCTTTTTTGCTTTTCAGCTTTTTAGCTTGTCACAGCTTAGAAAAGTCGAAAAGTTGGAAAGTTTTTGTACAATTTCCCGATGAAGTCCTTACAGCAGCCTTGCCAACCGTGGCCATGCACGCAAAACTAAGGGGCGAACACAGGCCTGCGTCGGCTAACCCACACAATCGGCCACCCCGACTCGGTCCGGACGCGGACGCAGAACGGCGCACGTGACTCAGGCGCAGGCCGGGGTAGCGGTATTTCTCCCTTCCTCCCATGCCAAATTTGGGCCCGCAGTCAGCAAAACAAAGTTGTCGCAACGAAGGGTTATCCCGTGCCGATGTGACCGGAGAAGGAGTTTCCAATAATTCACCTCGGTTGTCTACGGGCCGTATACCATCACTTGCTCTTCCGTCAGGCTACCACGAGCAGGATACGTCTTTTTCGGACGCTTCTATCCACATGAAAGCCTTTCTCTGTCCTGATTTCTTACGGGGAGCGACGCGAGACATTCCACGAGCGCTGTGCAAGTTGCACGCTCGAATGGCACTCGCTTCGGCGTCAACACAGCGCGACATCAAGCAGCGGATAGAGAAATGGCAAGCCTACTGAGCGTTGCCTCACCAGCGCGGCAGGCCCTGTCCGTCTGCTTCGAGCAGATTCTGAAATGTTTCTGTCAGCGGGTACAGTTCCAGGAGCCATCTCTCTGTAGCGGCCTCGGATACGGAAATACGAAAATTGGGAACACTCGGAGGGCATTTGGATGACGCGCGTGTGAGATGAATGGTCGAAATTATCAAACGAACTACGTTTTTCACGGCCACCCCTGGGAACGAGTGTACTATTTGAAACTTAGCCCGGATATTCGAGCAAGTCACTGATAGCCTCCGCAACATAGAGCCCTCCGCTGACCCATTTCTAGTAACATTGCCAGTCAACTTGGCTCCCGAGAGTCTTCGGACCGGAGGTGATGGTGTGGTGGATATTGGATATGTCATTGGTGGCCGCTCGAACTTGATCAGTATATTCAAACTCAGTACAACATTGAATGTGTTGAAAATAGGTCGATTAGCTCGCGTTTCATCGCTACAATTTATATTGTGCCGTATATTATGTGTTACACTATTCACGTAAATTTAGAACACCTTGTCCAGCTTGATCCATGCACAAATTTTGAAAGATCAAGTCGAGTCTCGTGTCCACCCGCTATCCAGATAGTGTTAGGTCTATAAAGAGCTGTCCGATGGAGTTCAGGAATCCACAGAATGAGTTCCCCCTCTTCTCCACATATCCAGCCATCACGAGTGATCGGGGATTCGTTGGTAATGAGCGTCTTAGCATCATCAGTTATGAGATTGGACACACGAATCGTGGAGTCATGCGAGGCCGATATGATGCGCTGTCCATCGGCTGAAAATATAGCAGACAACACCCAAGAGGTATGTCCTGCAAATGGACCCGCGACAGGCTCTCCAGTTATGGAATCCCATACCCGAACCGTGCCATCGCGCGAACCTGATACGACGCGTTGGCCGTCCGGCGAGAATGCGACAGTGGACACCCCATCTGTGTGCCCGATACACGGGCCAGCTACAACCTCTCCAGTTGCGGCATTCCATATCATAATTGTGTGATCGGATGAGGCCGACACGATGCGCTGCCCATTCGATGAGAATGCGACACAGCGTACCGTTTTGCTGTGTCCGGTCCATGGATCCGCTGCGACCTCTCCAGTCGTTGCATCCCGCATTCGAATCGTCCGATCGGCCGAGCTTGATACGATGCGTTGTCCGTCTGGGGAGAACGTGACTGAGACCACCGATTTCGTATGTCCAGTAAATGGGGGCAGTGCGATCTCTCCAGTTATAGCATTCCAGACCCGACTTGTGCAATCGGCTGAAGCCGACGCGATGCGCTGTCCGTCCGGCGAGAATGCGACAGAGAGCACCTTATCGGTGTGTCCAGTAAACGGGCCGGCTACGATCTGCCCTGTTGTGGCATTCCAGACCCGAATCGTGCGATCGGCTGCGCCTGACACGATGCGTTGTCCGTCCGGTGAGAATGCGACAGAGTACACAGATTCAGCGTGTCCGGTAAACGGGCCCGCTGCGACCTCTCCCGTTGAAACATTCCAAATACAAATAGTCTGATCAGCCGATGCTGATACGATGCGCTGTCCGTCCGGCGATAATGCTACAGAATGCACTAATCGGGCATGTCCGGTAAATGAGCCTGCTGGAACCTCTTCCGTGGTCGCATTCCAAACCCGAATTGTGTAATCGGATGAGGCTGACACGATGCGCTGCCCGTCCGGGGAGAATGCGATAAAATACACCGTGTTGGTGTGACCGGTAAATGGGCCTGCTGCAACTTCCCCCGTTGTAGCATCCCAGATCCGAATCGTACGGTCCTTCGAGGCCGACACGATGCGCTGCCCATCTGGCGAGAATGCGACAGAGTACACCTTATGGCTGTGTCCAGTGATTGGCCCCACTGCAATCTTTCCCGTTGCAGCATTCCATACCCGAACGGTGTGATCGTTCGAGGCCGACACGATGAGCTTCCCGTCCGGTGAGAAGGCGACAGAGTGCACTGTGTCGGTATGTCCCTTAAATGGGCCAGCTATGATCTCTCCTGTCGTGGCATTCCAGACCCGAATCGTGCAATCCTCCGAGGCTGACACAATCCGCTGCCCGTCTGGTGAGAATGCGACAGAGAACACCATGCCTCTGTGCCCAGTAAATGGTCCGGCTGCAACGTCTCCCGTGGTGGCATCCCATACCCGAATTGTGCGATCGTTTGAGGCTGATGCGATACGCTTCCCATCCGGTGAGAACGTGACAGAGTTCACCCCCTTTGTGTGTCCGGAGAGTGGGCCCACTGCGACCTCTCCTGTTGTAGCATTCCATACCCGAATCGTGTGATCAAATGAGGCTGACGCAATGCGTTGCCCGTCTGGGGAGAATGCGACAGAGATGACCTCCTTGGTGTGTCCGATAAATGGGCCCGCTGCAACTTCTCCCGTTGTGGCATTCCAGACCCGAATCGTGCGATCGACGGAGGCAGATACGATGCACTGCCCGTTCGGTGAGAATGCGACAGACGAAACTCTTTCATCATGTGCAGGAATCGACATCTCCAACGCTGGCCAATGAGATAATTGCCCGCTCTTGAGGGACAACCTTCGAGGAATCAAGTGAACGTAATGCTTGACCACGTGAGAAGAAGTCGGTGCAAAAGGCAGCGCGGAGAGATAGATGTGCGGAGCACTCCTCGCTATGGCCATCCCAAAATACCTCACAAACGTGAACGCATCATTTACCAACGCTAACAAGTCCTCCAGCTCATTTTTCGAAACCTGTGGGAGATTTGTGCATGAGTCACGAGATGTTAAAATGGATTACGCCATATTAAGAACCTTCTGCCGTTCGGACCACAACCACGTCTTCAGGGTTGACAATGCAGTTGGGGCAAGGCTCACACTGCCCTTGATGCTAAGCACCTCAAGCCAAAACAGAAACTTTGTCTTAAAGAATGACCGCAGTTTCATAAAGAGATCGTGCTCGAAAGTAAGATGTTCCAAGTGATTGTCCCAGAATATACAGCCATATGATAGGGAAGACGAAATATGCTTCTCGATTCGAGATTCAATGTCTGGGACATCGCCGTTGGCGAGATATGACGTTTCCAGTTTGCAGATGTTGAATTTCAGCTCGTCGAGCATCAAATTGAGTGACGAATGGGCCAAGTGACGGTGCGCATCACCAAGGTCGACATAGAACACGTCATCCTTCTTATTCGTAAGAAAGTCACGGAATGATGTGTGAAGAGGGACGATAGGAAGCGTTGGATCCGATGAAGTGACGTTGCTTAGCAGCGGACCGAGATGACGAAGCATCTCGATAATCGAAGTAGGATCGCCAGGCGCGTCAGGAAGTGCATGCCGTCGAAATGAGGTCAAGGAACGGATTGAAAGGGGTTCTATCGCAGCAAAAAGCTGTCCCATCACGAATCGGAAGAGAAGTTGTGCTTTTGGATGTGTAAAGTAGCCATTGAGAACTCGTTCGTATAAGTCGTCCAAAGGATCTTGTCCATCTTGATCCTGGGATAATCCCAACAGGTAGCTTATGCACTCCATCTGGCTAAGACCAAAAGATTGAGGAGGGTGATTGATGAAACCAGATGCAACGGCTGCCCACTGAAACAAGCCCTCTGACCTCTTTGCTAGCTTGTCGCCATGCTCTTCGAAAACGTCCAAAGGGAGCTGGCTCCTAAAATATGCTCGAATGTCTTGCTCCGTCTTGGCACACAGTTGGGGATCATCCATGTGGACGATCTCGATCGATGACTCCTTCGCAAATGCAGGTTCGATACCGTACTCCGGCCTTGACGTAATCAGTATACGGAAGTTCGATGGGAGTTCGGACAGATGCTGGGCGAGGAACGCATGTAATCCAAATCCGTCACTCGTGTCTCCACTCTCGTCCAAGGCATCGATCACGATCAGAATTGGATGAACGGCTTGCAAATCTTTGAGCGGCGTAAGGAGAAGCGATTGAAAAAGTGTATGGTAGTCTCGAGTACTGCGAAGAGACGAATTGTCTCTAACAGCCCTACCCAGGGCAAATTTGAATGTAGGATACCGATCGGCGAGATCACGTGCGAGGGTGGTGAAGAGTTGGTAGGCATCGCGCTTCGATCCCTCCTCCCGAAGAAATGTAAAATAACAGCCGAGACACTCGTTGTCGAGACGACGTGCTACTTCGTGTGCAATCGAGGACTTGCCCGTGCCTGCTTGGCCGAAGAGAACGAGTCCGCGTTTAGATCTGGGATTATTGACCCACATGACGATGTGGTCCAAGAAGTCTTCGCGTGTTCCCGGGAGACAACGCTTCTCGCCCCCGAACCGCCAGCCTCCTTTGTAAGGGATCTCTCGGATGACGCCATCCAACTCTATTTGTAACGCAGTAACCTCTGTGATGACAGCAGCATGTGCGAGGAAATTATCTCGGAGTCGGACGAGGCTTGTGCGGTAGCTTTCCACGTTGTTGTCGACTTTGCCGCCGAAAATGTTGTTCAAGGTCCGCCTTCCTGTAAGTCACACGTTTATGAGTATCAGCAAAAGAGGTAAAGAAGACCTACCAAATCCAACATCCTTCGCATATGATTCGATGAAATCGCAGCAAGTAGCGACGAGCTCTAGCATGGACGTGAGTATTTTTGCTTGTCTAGACTCCGGCTTTATATTCCTCAAAGCGTTTGCTTGTTGTGCAAAGTCAAATGCATCACATATCGCTTCGAATAACGTTCGCACATTGTCGTCGCGCCGGACTTGCCGCAGCAAAGGCTGGAGGTCAGGTAAAACAAATAATTAATAATTAATATATTTTCAAGATGGTGAAACGCACCTCGGGTATCTTTGAGAGTACGCTCCAGGCATGACTAGCAATTGGATGGAGCTGAAGAGCAAAAGTCGGCTCGATGGAATGTGTTAAGATATTGATAGCATACTTGTGCAATTGGGCCGAGGGTGTCCATCACTTGCTTGATAATAAAAACTGCACTTTTCCATGTTTTCATAGCGTCGATAGCTTCGATGGTACGAGACATCCCTGTCTCGTTCGCTTCTCGTCGCATGGGCATACTACTCTGTCCCTGGAGGTCACTCATCTGGGTTGCAGTAGATACTGATGCTGTAGATGCCATGGATTGCACGTATTCTATGGTGTCTTGAACAGCAGCGCGCGCAGTCCTTCCTTGAGCAGCAGGGATGCCCGGATCAGTCATCACAGAGATGGGGAAATCGAAGGCCAGATTCGGAGAAAGGCTCGCGTTTGGATCCTCAGACATAGCGATCGTCAAGAAGATGATGGCCGGTTCAGTTGAATGCTCATCGTTGGTGTTGAAACTGACAGCAATGTCTGCCATGTAGGACGTTTAACCAGATGCATTCGCAAGAGTTTTAAGATAAAGACGGACCGTGTCGGGGGACGCAGGCTATTTCCTGTCTTCCAACGAGCTGGTCCTCTCGCATGGTTCGTTTCGCATAAATAGATACTGTGATACGGGAGGATGGCTGTACAGCACTGTCGCACGAGACTCAGCTGTAGATGGACAGAAAAGACAAACTTTCGCACAAATCGGTGAGGGTTTCATTCCATTCCACACGCTGTGCTATACTTCGCACAGATTTGGTCGTTTTGGTCGTCGACCCGTCGGTTACAGTAACATAAAATAGCCTCTTCCTTCCGAGGGACTTGAGATGGGGGAGATCACGTGCTCGGTGGACTGTAGAGGAAAGGAAAAAAGAGATTCAGTCACTCACTACGAGCATTATTATGACCGTACCAGTGACCTCGACCTGGGGCAAGCTTCGTTGTGCTATGCTATGCTGCACGCTGTTCAAAGACAGTTATTTGAGCAAATATCGCAAGGAGATAGAAGGGAGTGATTCACCCTTTCCCCGAGTTAAGAGTGCTCGATCTGTGATCATGGTCGATAACGGGAAACCCTATTAAATGGACATTGGACATTATACATACGAATTCGATATTATTTGGGCGTGTTTTGGCGCATGAGACATCCTAGCGATGTTGTACGTGGACTAGAATACGCCTATGAAGGAGGATGATATTGTGGAGGTGAGAGATTTGGATGGTTGGATGGATTGTTGCAATATTTGCCACGCCGCTCACATGCAGCGCAAGGCGTTTCCGAATCGGGGACAAATACATACGGTATACGGTATCAGCCGTCGTCCGCTGTTCTATGCCGTACGACTATTTGTTGTTTGTTGACGCCAACGTCGGATCGGAGTTTAGACATGTGCCGTGCCATATTTCATCCCTTGACATACCCTCTCCTTCGGTCTGCGCTATCTCACCCGAGCCCTTGATGGTATGTAAGGAGTCGCTGTACGGATGCAAACATAACGACTAACTAAACAAAATTTCAGCCTTCCTCTACTCACCTCACCTCAGCATCTCAGCATGCGAGGCGCGGGTAGATCAAAAGCGGGTATACCAAAATAGACAACAGGCTGACTAATATGCACAGCGTCTACGCATTAAATTAATTTGAAATTCTCATCATCCGCCTGACGTTACCCGAACCGTACCGAACCCGGCCTTAAGGTCCATTACTGTATCTCTGCGACGCCATCTTTTGCCATGTTGTTGGCTCTGCCGGGTCCGCGTCAGGTACTGTACAGTAGTGTAGTAGTTGTTCTTCTTTGGCGTCCTCATTGGGCAAGCTACAATTTGCTGTGCCCAGCCTAACTTTAATTTCCGTGTATTGTTCTACATCTTCCAAGACTCCAAGACTCCCGGCACCATAAATACGGTACAGCTCAGTACAACATGGCCAGGCGGACGCTCTGGTACTGTACCAAGGATCATGTTACGTTGCATTTGCGTACTCATTCCTTTTTCTGCTTCGCGGGCTGGAGTGAATCGGGAGAAGGTATTCAGTACTTCTTGGGGAAATTTCCCTGCACTGTGGCTTCGGATTGGGGATTGAGATTGGAACTGCATCATTACTACTTGAATTAAGATTTCAGGTAAGTAATATCCGTCTCGACATTTCAATATCTTCTTTTGCAATGGTATGGCCGACAGGTTCTAAGCCATTGTTCATGTGGAATCTCTAGCCAGCGGCGTTTCGTACCCGTGTCAGCCCACTCAAACTTGGTCGGATCGTCGTAAGTATGTAAGTATTTGATGAAATGCGAACGAGTCACTGTCGTTTAGGCAAATTGCAGCTCGCCTGCAGATTACTGTTATCAATCGATAGGCTGCCCTTCTCGACCCACTTCCTCATGCAGTCTTTCCAACCGTAGGTCACACACATTTTCAGCGAGCTATGAGGCAGACAAGCAGCCGCATGCTTCAGCTAACGACGCATTCGGCTACCTCCATACGCGGCGTGGTATACATGTCTCAGGCGCTTGCTTGAGAGGTTGGATGACAGAAGAGCTAACATGATCGCCCCTTGTTTTTCCCTCCCTCCCATGCAAAATTGGGGATCGAAACGAGGGGCTACCATGCCCCGATGTGACAGCAGAGGAGGCTACCGACAACCCACCTTGATTAGTCATTGGCCATACACCACATCTGGTGCCCACCTCCCATACGTTATCTTCCATCTATGTGTCCTATAGTATCAGCAACATGATAGTGTAGAGTGAGCATCGAGGGCTAAGCTTGGAATTAATGTTCTGGAGCACCTGGCCACTACTTTCTGAGCGGTCCTCCTGCATTTGCTTTCATCTCTCATCATGTTATGACCCCGCCTGGCCCATCGATTGAAGATCCGGTGACAAAGCATTAACAATGGTGTATCCATTGTGTGCCCTTGATTCTTCTCAGTACCATACTATTTTCTTTCTAGATCGTCTGCGTCGCCACTCGATGTTGTGTGGCTTTTACACCAATTTGCATCTCCAGACCCCTTCTAGTCGTCGTATGCCCCTTTTCTACCTCATTTCACTACCATTTTCTGTTTAGGACACTTGCCTCACAAGACGGCGCATTGCCCAACCCCTCTCCTCATCGGCCGACACAGCATGGGCTTCTCTTTCTCAGGAAACTCCTTTCACCCTTATCTTTCTTAGTTCGACTCACAACCACCCTGATGACATACATCGCCGTCGAAGGACGTGGGCGGCATTCTTACAATCCAAATGACCAGCCCTCGTCTTCCTACTTTGGCAGTACTATACCTTTCTACCTCACTTCTGAGACGACGCTCATCGTCTCTCTTTACCTTTTGGCTTTCTGGCACCTTACAACCATCGACAGACATCGCTGTGGTCATACCCAAAAAACTGCTTCTGTCACGACTCATTTCTCTGGCTCGCATCCGGGGCCTCGACTGCTTACACATACCGATGGACTAATACCTTACGATTACTGATCCAGGCTGACTGAGCGCTGATTACTGTACATTACTGATCGCTGACTGATGCTGACTGAACCCTCAGTCAGCATGCTTACTGTACACTAGACGTGCTTACTCATAGGTAGCACGTAGCCCTATATAAGCACTGTATGACGTAGTGAACAGACCCTAAGTCTGTTCTCCTTGTGACAATACCAAGTCACTTGAACCTCCCCTCTGCTTGTGCATCCCCTCTCCCTAAGGCCCATTGCCTTAGCCTCGCCCCAGAGACAGACACACCTTTGCTGAGGACGTGACACTCCGTCCAGTAGCAGCTCAGGTCGACACACATAGGACTTGCGCGTGACATTAGAACAGACTTCTGATCCTGGCATCAGGAAGCCGAAGAACCGCAACCCCAGAGCAGGCCAGATCCCCAGAACGACCCCTACCCCGACTACCTTTCGACACATGATCAGTAGGACCCCACGAGGTACCATTAGGCTGGATCCCACAGCAAAACGGGAAGAACATTGTAGGGTACTTCGCCAAGGGAAGCCCAGGACCAGGAGGCCACACTATCCCGTGGAACGGCTGGTACAGCAGCAGAAAAGGAGAGCCAGTAGCTCTTACCTACAGTGTTATGGGGCTTCCCCGAAGCTTGTGCGAATAAAAGTAAAGGCGTTACTCGTCTATGAGTCGCCTTGCCGGTGTCTGAACAATACCTCTCCAACCCTCCGTTTAGGGTAGTGTTTGACAGGGGTACAACATACCCGCCGGGTTTGGCCTACGGGTTGGTGCGGGTACGGGTGCG